>PVHP010004567.1:0-14974 GCA_004024765.1 Zapus hudsonius | reverse complement strand
ATGTAGTCTCAGGATGGCCTTGAACTCATGGCCATCCTCCTACCTCTGCCTCCTGGGTGTTGGGATTAAAGGTATGTGTCACCAAACCTGGCCAGATTTCATGTTTTGAGGCCATATCAAAATACATTATTCTTACTAACGGGTTTATTAATAAAAAGAAGAATCTTAGTCCCCCTAAAAATGTCTAATGTATGAAACACACCCACAGGGGTTTGGTTCACTGACACTAAATGAACCTCAGAGTAAATTACTGTCTGGAATTTACGATCTATATTTTTCTAAATTATGAAATCTGATATTATGTTGAGAAGACTACATCTCTGATTCTTTCATTTTTAAGCTACTTTTAGTTTGAAAGCAGCTACAACAGACCAGGTTTGTAACAGTGAACTTTGAAGCTCTCAGATGTGATTAGATCATACAACAGTTGGAATATAGTCCAAGGATTTTGAGTGCAGGTTTCATTTACCAAGAACCAAGCCTCATTTTTTCCAGTATGTTATAAAATATATTTTTAAATATTTTGATTTATTTGAGAGAGGAAAAAGGCAGACACAGAGAATGTGAGCATGGGCACACCAGGGCCTTCTGCCAATCGTTGCAAACAAACTCCAGATACATGTGCCACTTTGTGCATCTGGCTTTACGTTGGTACTGGGGAATTGAACCTGGGCCACCAGGCTTTGCAAGCAAGCACCTTTAAGCGCTGAGCCATCTCTTCAGCCCATAAAAATATTTTTTAAAAAGCACTAAGATTTTTCCCATGGCTTTCTCCTTCCTCTACTTCCCAGGGCCAGTTGTATTTGTTATGTGGAAATTGCCATGGAGAAGTGGCTGTTCATTTGCTCCTGTACGTAAGTTGACTGTATGATCATCATTAATCCTATGTCTGCCCAATACTCATAGACGTGTGTTACTGGTAGGATGACACTGGAGGGTTCGAGTCATCTGTGAGCCTTCTCTTCATACACCTACCTCTTCAATAACTCAGAGGATCGCTGATGGGACAGTTGAGGCTTGTAGGCAGATCACAGGGAAGGCAGATCTTTTGTCACCAGGACCAAAGTAAGCATGGAAAATGGGCCCTTTGTAAAAGGTATACCGACTGGTATTTGCACAGACTTTAATTTCTTGTTTTCATTATTTATTTGTGAGAGAGAAAATGAGAGAGCTTTAATTTCTTAAAACTACTAAGTACCAGGCACATGATGAGAAGTAATACTGTTTTATTTTCATTCCTTATCACAGCGGCCTTGAAAATTGAGGAATGTAATAAGTGGGAAAAGAAGCTCAAAAAGAAAAAGATTAATTTTTTTCCAGGTGATTCCATAAACAAGTTTTTTAAAATCATGTAATCATTCAAAACAACACCTTTCCACCAAAGGTGAGGGGGTGGCTGGGTATACAGCTCAGTTAAGAGCGCTTGCTTGGTAAGCATAAGCAAGGCCTTGGGTTCAACCCTCAGTACAGCATCTAAACCAAACGAAACCAAACAAAACAAAACCTCTGCAAAACTCACAGGCGTTTGACCAGTAGAATCACTTTGTAAGGCATATGTCATGAGGAAGCTTTCTGTAAATGTAAGAATGTGAAGGAATTCATGCTCAGGCCAAGTCAAAATAAAGGTGGACCTGATTTTGAAACACAGAAATGTGCCACAAGCGGCAAAATTGGGAATTTCTCTACAAAAAATGTAGACTGGGTGGATGGGCCTCCTGCAGTCTATTGGGTTACGTCAGTCCACTTCCCTTCACACATGAATTCACTTAACAGGCAACATAAATTTCTGCTTTACTACGTACTAATATATTGGATGAATAAGGAACTAATTTCAGTATTTTGCAAGTTAAAAATGACCCAAATTTATAGGGTAAAAATTAGGAAAGCAGAAACTTTGTTTTAAATTTCCAACAAAGTAGTAGAGAAAATTCAGACCTCATGGTGGGGGGAGTGGGCTTCCCCACTAATTTTCAAAGGCCCATAGAATATTAGTAACATAGAATGACAGAACACAGGGGCATCTCTTGGTGAGGAAGGGCCGGGAGTACCCAGGAGGTTATTGAGCTTTGCTAACGCTTAGGAGGCCGTAAGTGATGCACAATAATACGTAGGGTAAAGACATAAAGCTACAACAGTTCTACATCCGATTTGCCTACTAGTGACTACAATCACCAATAGGAGGTGAAAATGGAAGATGATTGACCACCAGTCAGCCATCCCCTACATGCTGTGAATGTGACCTTCAGCAGGCTCATGACCTTCAGAAAGCTGGGGGTCTTAAGGAGCTAGTGCCAGGTGGCCTGAAACAAGTATCAGGGATCCCGTTTCAAATTCTGCTTCTGAGGGAAGATCATTCTTGATCCTGTCTAGACTCTGGTCTTCTATCTACACTCAGCTCCACACCTCACCTCCATCATGTTAGAATGAAGCTACATCACGAGAAAGAGTAATAATTACCTTGTATATGTGTAAGCCTAAAGGCTCAGCTATTTTCTCTCATTCCTGTGAGGTGGTTCTTATTATTTGTTCAAATTTTATTTTTGAACTTTTTATTGACAATCTGCATACATATAGACACTATACCATGACCACCATCCCTTCTTTCCAACTAGTCACCCTTCTATTTTGATGTCATTTTTTTCCCTCTTATGTAGGTCATAGGTAGGTAGTGTCAGCCACTGTGAGATCATAAGTATCACCATCACTCTGTGCCTGGAATACAGTATTGCAAAGCATTCCCCTTTTCTTTTGGTTCTTACTTTTTTTTTGGCCACCTCTTCCACAATGGACCCTGCACCTCGGAGGGCGTGACAGAGATGTCTCCCTTAGTGCTAAACACCACCATCATTTTTTTCTTAACACTTTGGTAAGTTTTGAGCCTCCCCATCACCATCAGAAAAGAGAAGCTTCTCTAACTAAAAGTGAGAGTAGCATTAAAATATGGGCATAAACATAAGTACTTAGAGGGCAGTTTGGTGGGCATAATTTATCCATTTAGCCAGACAGTAGTAGTAGTAGGGCTTATGAACTCCCCAGACACATAGGCTTTTCATTAGTTTTTTAAGTACCAGATAGGAATTCCCTCCCATGGAGAGGGCCTCAAGTTCAATCATAGAGCAGTTAGGTTTTTTACATAGGAGACATGCCGCCTTTGCATCAGTTGGCATATTTGGCCTGGCTGGCCAGCCGTAAAGCTTTCGGGGTCCACTGTGGGTTGACACCATTGATGACTTTTCTTCTCCCAAAGGCTATGTAGTTCTTTCCAGAACCCTGACAGCTAGTCAATAGGGAGGAGGCTTCCAGCTCAGCTCCAGCTTGATTTCTCAGTGACCTGCAGCCCAAGCATGTGGACTCTTCAGCATTAGGGTCTTCCCATCTATTTCTGGTGAGCAACCAAGAGCCTTGGCATTAGCCTATAAAGGTTTGGGGGCATCAGGAACCTCCCTAACAAATAGATCTCTGGAAGGTATCTCACTCTAGCACTAAAATTTTCTTTTAACAACTATGGCTTCTTGGCTCAGCATTATCCAACTCCACAGGGCACTTCTGCCCAGACCTTTTTTTTTTTTTTAACGTTTTTATTATTAGCTAGTGAAGAAGTAAGTTTCCATCTGGTTTATCCATAACACCTTTGATTAGCCCTCTTCTCACCTCCTCTTCTCCTCCCTTCCCTCCCCTGACCTCATCTAGATCATTTGGCTTCCAGTATTTTTTCTGCCCCTTTACTTACATATCTACTATACCCCATGGAAGCCTCTTCTCTCCTTCCTTCCTCATGGCCTCTTTCTAGTAGGAACTGAGGCTTAGAAAGGTTTAGGGGGCAGGGGGTCCTGTCATAGTCAGTCACACACTGCTGGGATGAATCTTCAAACCAGGCACAGTTTTGGGGAGGAAAGTATTTATTGAAACTACAGATTGAGGGGAAGTTCCATAACAGCGAAAGAGGCTGGCCATCTTTCACAGGTCTGAGCAGAGAGAAAAACCCATCACCTACACCACATACACAGAACAGGGAACAGGCAGTGGGGGGCAAGGAGAGAATTTCTTCCCCTTTATATAGCCGTAGGTTGGTGTCTTGCAACCCTTCCCCAGACTTAATGGCTTCCTGAGTCTCTGGAATTTCCTTCCTGCATGGCCCACACAGGAAAGGATGTTTACTTCCACCTTCTTTGAGCTTCTTTATATTCTGTCCCTTGCTGAGAGGCTGCCTTCCTGTAACATCCTCAGAGACCCACCCAAGATAATTAAAAAGATCCAAGTTGACAACAAAACCTAACCATCACAGGTCCCAAAGAGCATGTAGGTATTTTTGTTTTGTTTTGGTTTGGTTTTGGTTTTTTGAGGTAGTTTCGCTTCAGTCCAGGCTGACCTGGAATTTACTATGTAGTCTCAGGGTGGCTCCAGAGTGCTGGGATTAAAGGCGTGCACCACCATGCCCGGCTAAGAGTATGTAGTTTTAAGAGTCAGGATATGAACTCAGTTTTGTCAGATACCAGATCTCAGTTTTATGTCTTCTGTAATAAACTAAACTGTAGTACTTTTTCATCTCCACAAGAGGGCTTTGCTGGTGGTGTCTCTTTAGCTGGCTTGTTTAACTGGTTCTTCTGACTCTGTTTGCAAAATTTGATGGTGCAGAGATTTCCCCAACTCAAGCTGAAATTCACAACCCCAGAAGATCATTGCTTTGCACTCAACCAATACTGTTGTTTTTTTAAAAAAATATTTTTGTATCTTATATCCCCCCATCTTCTTGACCCAAGTCCTCAACGCGCGCGCATGTGTGTGTGTGTGTGTGTGTGTGTGTGTGTGTGTGTGTGTGTGTGTGTAGATGGGAGGTGTAGTGTGTGCATGTGTGTACACACATGTACTCACCCCATGCATTCATGTGCAGAGGCTAGAGGAGAATATTGGGCACTCTCCTACTCTCACTCATCCATCAACAGTTTAAAAAATTAATTGCATTGAGTTTGGGGAGATTTCTCGGTGGTAAAAGGTGCTTTCTTGCAAAGTCTGTTGCCCCAGGTTCAATTTCTCAACCACAGAAGTTTGTTTGCAACAGCAAGAGAGCCTTGTCGGGGGTGAAAGCCTTTGGGGACCTTTGGAGGCACACCCTGGCTTAATCTCAGGACGGCACCTGACAGCCTGCCAAGAGGGGCTTAGCTTAATGAGTTTCAGGAGGTGGTCTTGATTGGCTATTATGCACAGGTTCTTATCATAAGACTGACTATTAGCCCCCTGATTGGCCAGGAAGCTCTATATATTCTGCCTCGTTCCCCACAACTAAGGGCACGTTCATCCACCCCTAAGCAGTGTGTGTGTATATTTGTGTGATCACTGCCTCTGCGGGCGGCGGGCAGTGATAAGCCTGATTTGTGTGAGTGCATGTGTGCACATGTGTGTGTGTGCGCACACACCTAAATGACTTAAAAATTTATGACATTTTAAAGTTTTCATACAAATATGCATTGTGTATTGAACCTGTTTTTCCCAAGACCCTCTGCTCTCTCTTTTCGACTTCTACGTAACATGTTTCTCTTCATCCAGAACCTGCAAAATAATAGGCACTTTCATTTCATGCCATTCATTCAGTCCTTCATTCAACAGTCAGCATTGAATATCTACTGTTTGCCTGTCCTGCACCCAACTCAAAGGCCAATGACAACCAAGCCAGTCCCGGGTTTTGAAGAAATACTCAAATATTTTATCATGAAGCAAATACCTCAATGTAGAAATGCTTAGACAGGGAGGTTGAGGAATTCCTAGAAGAAATAATACCTGGTTGTAGGCTTTAAGAGGGGCTCTGTGCTTAGAAAGGTCCTGTGAGATTCCCTTTGCAAATTCCATAGGGATCCAGCTAAGTGACTGGAAATGATGGGTTTGGCTTCCAATGATTCCCTTTGGTAGTTTGACCAATAAACTCTTGGATGGAGTCCATGTGACCCATTCTGGAATTGCACCAGGGTCTGTTTTATAACTCTTCAATGTAATATGTTAAATTGACTCATATAAATGTTACCGTTTTATGTATTTTTATGTTTAATGTTATTTTGCTAGGTTGGAAAGAGCTAGAAATATTAGCTTCTCTTGTGTAACAATGTGGGATTTACCTGATAATCATGAAATAATCCTACTTAAAGCAGTTATCATTCCATAGACCAAGAAATATGTACCCAAGTTTCATTGTAATTAAATTTACATTGCTAGCCTAAATATTGACTCAACTAAGCCAATTTTATAAGAGTGAATGATTTGGATGAGAAGAGAAGGAAAACGTGCTTTTTTTTTTTTTTAAAAAAAAAAGGAGAACAAAAACGTCAGACTGACCTGAAAATCAAATCACCACGTTTAAGACTGCATAATGAGCATTTATGTACACTTTGCCCCAACTCTGCCAAATTAAATATTTCTTCAAAGCATTTGGGCTTGAACAAATCTTCTTCAAAGTCTAGTTTTCTAAAGCTATTACACACTTTAAAAATCCATTTTTTTCAACTTTATTCTTTTTTCCAAAGAAAATATCTTGCCTGAGGTAGAAATACAATGAAAGAGCTATGATGTGAAAAAGTCCAAAAGAAGTTGATTATTTTTTATTTGTTCTCACATTTATAATATTCATACTTAATTACAACTTCAGGGAAGGCTTTGGCTCTCAATCTGATCTATTTTGAATCACTGGAGAAAAGTAGCCAAGATTCCCCCTTGGCAATCATTTATAATAATTTGACTTTCTCTCAAATCCCAGAGGAAATAAAGAGCTTGATTCCAGGCCAAGTTAGTTAGGACTGTTTGTGTTATAAATCTTACTATATATGGATTCAATTGGAAATGCATACCATAGATTATTATGTATAATTTGTAACAAGGACCTTAATTAGCTATAGTTTGTAGTGATTTGTGGGATAAATATGTTACCAGCCTTTCTTCTTTTGATTAGTGAGCATTTAGCATCTTAAGACTTTGGCAGAGGTTTTGAGAATGAAATCATACATAGCCCCACGAGGGCCTTGGATTTTCATGAAGAATCAAATCAGACATTGCTCTGTAGGGATTTTTTACCAATACGGAAAAGCTGGCTGGCTTTGTTGTTCCATCCTATAACCAACCTTGGAGAAAGACATTCCTTGTTCTACCCAAAAATTACATCTGGAATCTGACTATCACCACCTCAACCCCATCCCGTGCATAAGACATTGGTGCCTATCCTTGCCCTCCTAGGTCAAGTCCTTAAAAATGTAGGAAGGGGCTGGGGAGATGGCTCAGTGGGTGAAGTGCTTGCTGTGTAAGCATGATGACCTGAGTTTGGATCCCCAGCACCCATGTAAAATGCCAGGTGTGGTGGCGAATGCCTACAGTCCTAGTAGGGAGGCAGAGACAGGACATCCCTGAGACTTCTGGCTGGCTTCTCTAGCCAAAATCAGTGAGGTCCGAATTTAGTGAAGGATCCTGCCTCAATCAATAAAGTGGAAATCGGCTGAGGAAGACACCTGATGTTGACCTTTGGTCTCCACACATGTACACACGTTTGAGTGCCTCAGTAGACAGGCACCTACGTCTATACAAACATATAGGCTGGCCCTAGATTTGATTCCCCAGTTCCTGTGTAAAGCCAGATGCACATATGAACATGCATATGCACACATATGCCCACCACAAACACATGCACATGCAAAACTAAAAACAAAAAGCATAGACACCGTGACCCATTAGGAAGCACATCGGGAGATTTCAAATGATTCCTAGGTCTGGGCTCCACACTGGAGGCTCACTGGGTTTGGATGCTGGGAAGGGTTGTAAGTGTGGCCACGTTGGCTGAAGTCCTTACCATTCCCCCTGGGCCTGTGCGTTACCCCCACCCCCACCCCACACTCTCTAGACATCCACTGGCCTGTTCCAGTCCAGGGCCTTTCCCTTCTTCCTAAATACTTTCCCTCAGATCCCCCCGAGTAGCTCTGTCTCCTTTGGGTCTTCGCTTGGTTTATTTAAAGCTGCCTCACTTAAAGCTGAATCCACTCTTGACGGCTCTCTCTTCCTTAATCTCTGTCTTCACCACGTCACACATATGACTAGGTTTGACTTTCCATGAAAACTCCACAAGGCCAGGGAGCTTGATCTGCTTGTTTGCTGCTGCACTCCCAGTGCTGAGAACGGCTTGGTCCAACAAGTAACAGAAATTTATGAATGAATGAATGAATGAATGAACAAACTCCCAGGAAGGAGCTATTCAACCATCTGCTGTCTGAGCTCTGACCTGAGGCCAGGCCACATAGGCATATACTGTTTAGAACACAGTTCCCGTCCATGTGGCCTGCTTGTTGCTTTGCTCCATGGCTGGTGGCATTCATCTTCACCTCCCAAAAGAACACCGAGAGTTTTGCCTTATCCAGGCATGGGTGAGCTGTTTAGTACGTGTAAATATCCACTTAGCACCGACTCCCCACTTGTGTAAGGCATCCCATTTGGTGTTTATGAGAAGATGTCGTGCCGGGTACAGGAGAAGCAGGAAGCTGCGTCTGTCTCCTCCTAGCATCTGCTAACAGAATGATGCCAGTTAGCATGTGTCAAGGGCCTGAAAGGGATCAGGCAGCAGGCCTGACACACATTTAATAAGCTGTCTCCTACCTTTTGAGCAGGTGGATTCGGCATCTAGTTCTATCAGGAGGAATTCTGACTGCTTCAGTGAATCAGGGCAAGCTGTGGTGTTTACTCAGGGAGGACCAGCCATCAGAGGTGACCTCTGTAAGGGCTGTGCAGTTTGACAGGCCAATTAACCGGATTCCTGTCAGTATGTCGAAACTTCCAGCAACTTCCATGGCAACTTCTGAATTAATTCCTGGTGTGAGAAGAAACTGAACCAAAGAAGGGAAGTGAGGAGGATTTGGTGTGTAGTATCTGCCGTCTCAGAGGGCGGTGTGTGATAGTGAATGGCAACTGATGTGGGAACTGGGAAGTCCTAAAGGAGGCTGACCATGAAGAATGACTACTGAGCCAGGCGTGGTGGCACATGCCTTTAGTCCCAGCACTCGGGAGGCAGAGGTAGGAGGATCGCCTTGAGTTCCAGGCCACCCTGAGACTACATAGTGAATTCCAGGTCAGCCTGGACTAGAGGGAGACCCTACCTCAAAAAACCAAAAAAAAAAAAAAAAAGAATGACTACTGAGGTCTGGAGAGATGGCTCAGTGGTTAAGGGCGCTTGTCTGCAAAGCCTAACAACCAGGGTTCAATTCCACAGTACCCACGTAAAGCCAGATGCCTAAAGTCTGAAATATTTCAGCCACTGGAGGCCCTGGTGCATCCATTCTCTCTGCTTGCAAATAAATGAATAAAATTTTAAAAATTAAATATTTACGATTTATTATTAAAATTTCAAAATTTATTATCAAATTTTAATTTTAAATAAAATATTGAAAATTAAAATATTAATATTTTAAAAATATTTAAAAACTTTTTAAAAGAAATGAATGTCTGCTGAACCAGTTTTGGAGGCAAGGAATGGCTCACCACAGCTGCTCTCATCTCCTCGTTTTGTGTTGAGTCTATGTACATGAACCTCAGCAAACAGGGAGCGGTTTTTCCTATTTCTGCCATTGTCATCAGCCCAATTTCTGGCTATTAACCAAAAAAAAATTTTCTTTTGAAAGCAAAGAAGATTGTAAGGTGCAACTGTGGTGCAGAGAAGAAAGGCCAGGGAGACAGAGGCTCAAGCAACAGGGGTTATTCAGGCTCAACAAACACCTGCAGAGGAGTCTGTAGAGGATCCAGACTCCAAGGACTGCCCACAGGGTGGGGTGTCATAAGGCCCTTAGGAGGAAAAGATGGGGTGGAGCCAGCCAATCCCATCAGAGGAGGAAATGGGAGAGACTGCAACTGATCTGATTAGGAGGAAGTGTGGGTGGAAAATCTCACTTTCGAGAAAAAAACTAGATATTCTAATTCTGGTGACTTTCCATCCATAGCTAACAAATATGGCATTCCAGTGAAAAATAATTAATGCTTGTTGAGAATTTTCTGCTCATCAGCCATTGTTTTAATTGTATTTCATGAGCTATCCCTGAGTCAGGATTACCGTAAACACATGATGTTAAGAGCAACCTGAAGCAGAGATACTGAAAGACGGTCTCAGGGACTCACCACTGAGACATGGCAGAACCAGGATCATACATGATGCTTTAGTTAATTTTGACAGCATACTGCAATAAAAACTGTTGCCCCAGTTTCCATCAAGAAAACTGAGCCCGGCATGGTGGTGCACACCTTTAATCCCAGCACTGGGGAGGCAGAGGTAGGAGGATCACTGTGAGTTCAAGGCCAGCCTGAGACTACATAGTGAATTCCAGGTCAGCCTGTGCTAGAGTAAGACCCTGACTCAAAAATAAATAAATAAGAACAGCGAAGCAGGAAATGAGGGCATCAAAGAAAGGTATGCAAATAAGAGTTATTGAAAAGAAATAGAACACAGCTCCCCATTGAGAGAGGGGAGGGACTTGCAAAGAGTTGTGTGTGCTCCAGGGACTGAAGCAGCTTTTATGTGTTTGGAGTGAGTTTCAAGATTACTCATATGGAAATTAGGCATTGGGCAGATAGGTACAGATTGTGATAGGTCTACATAAACCATCTGGGGGTCTCTGATTGGTAAAGAGGTAAGTGAGATGATGCTGGTTCAAGGGGAGCCCACCAAAATTCTAAGGAAATCAGGAAGTGGGCAGTCCACCAAATTTTTAAAGAAGTTGTGGGCACAGGAAATGAGGAGGTGGTTGGCCAGGGTTCTTGGTGAGTCTACCTCAATGCAAGGACAGACTGATGTGTATTTCTCCTGAGGGTCTGTGACCCAAACTAAGCTGCCCACAATGAGAGCTACCTGGCTGCTAATCTCTATCATTGGCACCTTAATTCCTGAGCCAAAAGAAAGACATTGAAGTCCTTTGGTCACATGCCCTTGTTTATATGCATAGATCTACTAAGGCTAGCTTAGACATTGTTCTAAATTCACATTTCTGCACTTCCGGTAACTTCCAGGAAGTGTTTACTGACTGCAGGGTAAAAGTAACTGTTTCTAATCCATATATACACATACCATACATACATACATACATACATACATACATACATACATACAGGCATATATTCAGTACTAGGGATTGAACCCAGGGCCTAGTTCACGCAAATAAAGCACTATACCACTGAGCTGCAACCTCATCCATCAATAATCATATTTTTTTGGGGGGGCGCTAGGGACATAGTTAAAATGGTCAAGTGCTTACAACACTGACTGAGGACCCCAGTTTGATCCTCAGGACCCATGGAAAAGGCAAGCGTGGCGGCATGGGCCTGAATCCTAGCACTGGGGAAGAAGCTCTCTGCTAGCCTGATTGGGGAGCTCCTGAGCAACGTGAAAGCATCTCCAAGGACGTGGGCAGCATTGCTGATGGTGACCTCCACACCCATGTGTGCACATCAACACGAACAAGGGAAGAGCTGTAAGTAATACTGTTTTAGCATTGATCACTGAACTTATGCTTATATGTATTATTTATGTTTAGATTCTTATGCTGCTTTTAGTCTCATGGGAAAATATTTATGTTTATGATCTTTTATTGTTTTTATTCTCATGGGAAAATCCCCCGGTGAATTTGGCAACAAGTATCGAGCCTGCTCTAGTTTTTTATTCTTCTCTTTCTCTTGGATTTCCTTCCTTCCTTCCTTCCTTCCTTCCTTCCTTCCTTCCTTCCTTCCTTCCTTCCTTCCTTCCTTCCTTCCTTCCTTCCTTCCTTCCTCTCTCTTCCTGTGGCTCTTTTCTTTTTCTTTTTGATTACTAGCTAGTTCACAATATTTTTAGTGCTAGAAAAGTCTAGAAATTTTTGATTTCATTCTCGAACAGCTTCAGTGCTTCTCTCCTAGACTTCAATCTGCTTGAAGTCCGCTGTATGGCATTCATAGTCTGAAACCATGTTCCTTTTAATCTTTCAGCTCAGTTCTAACATTCCAGCTCACCGCTGTGTCTGTGATGGCACAGAACCAGGGGATGCTCTTTCTGTGCTGAAGTCATTTCAGTCACCTTCAGGTCAGTCTGTTAGAGGGAGGAAATAATCAAACCTCCATTTACATTCCCTTAATGTCCCATTAGGTATCACAAAATATTCCTTAAGAATGCTACAACTTACACTCAAAGTTATGATAGCTAATATTTAAGACATTCCTAAGAAATAAGGATCTAGTTTTCATTTAGGTTTGCAAAGTACATGTCTCATGAGAACTGTGAGTTGTAAAGAGAAGAGGTTCACTTTGGCCTCATGGTTTTAGAAGTTCCAGCTCATGATGGGTTATGGTCATTGTTTTGGGTCTGTGGTAAAGCAGCCTATCATGGAAGGAGCATGTGATGGAGCAAACTGTCCAGCTCTTGGGCCAAGGAACAAAGAGGAAGAGACGAGGTCTCACTGTTTTCTGCAAGGACACACCTCCAATGACCCAAAGACTCCTTAAAGGTCCCAGCATTTCCCAGTAGCACTACCTTGAGGAACAGAACTCTTAGTATATCCAACCTGCAGCCAGAAGACATTTATATTTGTTGACTAATTGAGATAATGCACAGCAATGCGGTTCTATGGTCATTGTACATCTGGAAATTGTATTCTGCGTTTGCATTCTCTATCTATTGTTTTTCAAAAAACCTTAAAATAACAGCAAAACCAAAATTAATTCACACTTTCTATTTTTTTCAGACTATCAAAAAGTTAAAAAACTACCCCAGGAAGGATACCCAATGGATTGGGAACAGGGAGGAGGGAAATGGGGGGTACCATCATAATATTTGCTCAAACAATGCATCTAATTTTGAATACTAAAGATATAAAAAAATAAATAAAACCGGTAAAATCCCCCCCAAAAGAGATAATGAAGATAAAAAGTCATTGGAAACTGAAAAATACCACAAAGCATTGGGCACTCTATTAAACATTACTGAAATAGCAACAAAAAAAAAAAAAAAAGCAAACAAACAATGGTTTAATTATCAGCTAATCTAAGCTGATTCATGCCATTAAACAGAAACTTTCCCTAATGCAGAATAATAAATGAACACCCTCTTCCTGAAGTATTTGATGTAACACTGAGCTTTTACTCATCAGAACACATTTTAAACAACCTATTACTTTCTCAGAAGACAAAAATATTTTGTGGCTTTTATTTTTCACTTTAAATAATGGTGCTTTTTGCCCTAAACTTTTAATGTCATTATTGTTGCCCATTCTGATTAGCTAAGTCATTTCCATGAGCGTATGATTATTTCTGAATAGTAAATGCCACCCAAAATATGGCATCTTGGCATTTGAGACAAGAGCAGAAGGCTCACACCCAGCTTCCCCTCAATCTTATCCCCTAATAGAAGGTTCTCGTTGGGAGGTACCTTTCCCACTGATACAGGAAGGCGCACTCCTTTCGAGAAACATGGACACAGAAGAACCTGAATAGACAGGTATCACTGCATTCCCTCAGGTGAGTTTCAATGACCATAGGTGGTTTGCTCGCTCATGCTTCTCTGTGACTAGCCACCCCTTTGTCAAGATCGAGCCTAAAATAGAAATATTTACCTGTTTGGTCTTCATTGTTGAAGGCTCTTGTGTCATGTTAAGAACAGTAAGTGAATGTATATGCATCTCTCTATGTGTGTGTCTGTCTTTGCTTTGTTGGTGGTGCTGGGGATCAAATCCAAGGCCTTGTATCTGCTAGGCAAGCTCTCCACCTACCACTGGGCTATATCCCCAGCCATGCTTTTCTATTGTAATCTCTTTTATTATAGGGGATTCAGCCACGAACCTAGGAATGGTTAAGGAAAAAATATTGTTTGTCCCTTATAAAGTATGTCTATAAATTTTCACAAAATAGCCATGGCATTCAAGACTTTACAGTGGCTGACAGCATCTGAACCAGACCTGAAGAAGAGGAGGGGAAATTGATGACATCAAAATAGACAGGGGCTAGATGGCAAGCAGAAGGGAGGGGGTAGGGAGGAGGGGGAGGGGGAGGGGATTATGATCATGGTATGTTGTGTATATGTACGAAGGTTGTCGATAAGATGTTACTAACACGGGAAAGTACAGGAAAAAATAAAGCACATTTTTTAGAAAGTTACTGATTTGGATTGAGCTCCTGTACTAGACTCTAACAGACCAGACCAAAATGGCATCACTCATACTAAAATTCCGTACTACAAAGGCGAAATTCAGTTGTTTAACTGACTTTGTGAGAAGTCAGGAGAAAGAGGGCGAGAGAGAAACTAAATCATGGGCCAGTTATATCCGTCATTGTAATGTCTTCTCCGCTTTAACCTTTACAAGGAAAGTAATGTGGAAAGAAAGCATCCATCCACTTTTTATTGCTTTTTCTGACAGAGATCTCTGATCTCTCTTTGTCCTCAGAGCTGCCTGGTTTGTAAGTCATTCTTTCCTCAAACTCTGTTAAATTTACTTTGTCTAAAGTTTTTCATTTTTAATCAAATAGCATTAATATAAATTTAATTATTAAATATTTAAACAGAAACTTGCTTTGGTCAAATATTGCAGTGACTAATGATTTTTTTTAAAGACAAAACATTTCTAGGTCAATCTATATTCCAGTTATTTTTATATCAGGAAGTTAAAATTATAGCTATTAAAATTATGTATATCTTTCCTGTTAGCTTTTCTTCCCATGGTCTCTCCCGAACTCTTCTGACATTGTTGTATCATTGAGTTTGCAGTCTTTTGAGAAACTCTGTATGAGCTTCCACCTAATAAATGCTTTTTTAAATTTCCTATTTGTCTTCCTGAAGTGTGTTAGTCTCAAGTAGAGAAATTAGATGCTGAACTAAATGGTGCCCTGCATAAAACATCAAATGGCAGAACTCATCAATATTACAGTGAAAATTCTCCTCAAATTGGTTCCAGACAACTTTTTCAGTGCGATTTCCCACAATTCTTCTACCTGAAAGCACATTATAATG
>PVHP010004566.1:0-70517 GCA_004024765.1 Zapus hudsonius | reverse complement strand
CGGAGACCAGAGTGGCCATACAAATACTGTGACTTAGAAATAATACAGAAGTTGGGAGCAGATTTTGATAAGGAATCAAACACCTGGAAATATCAAGGAAAGACTGTGTTACCGCAATCCATGGCTGAAATCCTCATTTCTGATCTGCATAAATTAACACATCTCAGCCATAAGAAAATGAGCCAACTGTTAAACAAAGAAGAAGACTCCTATTATATTCCAGAAAGGGAGCAATTGTTAAAATTAATAACTGATCGTTGTAAAGTTTGTGCACAGGTAAACGCTCAGCGTCTCAAGCTGCCTACTGGACACTGGCAAAGAGGACAAAGACTGGGAGAACATTGGGAAATTGACTTCACAGAGGTAAAACCTGGATTATACAATAACAGATATCTGCTAGTGTTTATAGATACTTTCTCAGTATGGACAAAAGCATTCCCTACCCAGAAGGAGACTGCGGCCACTGTAACCAAAAAATTGCTGGAGAAAATTTTTCCCAGGTATGGAATGCCAAAATATCTGGGGACAGACAATGGGCCTGCATTCGTCTCTCAGGTAATTCAGAAAGTGGCCACATTATTGGGGATAAATTGGAAATTACACTGTGCATATGGACCCCAAAGTTCAGGTCAGGTAGAAAAAATGAATAGAACAATTAAAGAGGCTTTGACTAAATTAACGCTGGAGACTGGCACTAGAGACTGGGTCCAATTACTACCCCTGGCCTTATATCGGGCCAGAAACACCCCCGGACCTCACGGTCTAACTCCCTTCGAAATCCTATATGGGTGCCCACCTCCCGCTATGACTCTCATATTTCATCCCATACCCCTACCCCTTCCCTACAGGCTCATTTAAGAGCCTTATAACTGGTGCAGCAGGAGATCTGGAAGCCTCTTGCGGCAGCCTAGAAGGACACCGGGGAGCTCTCTCACCCACATCCCTTCCAGATTGGTGACTACATGCTGGTTCGTCGTCATAAGATTGGGAGCTTGAAACCTCGCTGGAAGGGGCCCTACCTGATACTCCTGACCACCCCAACGGCTGTCAAGGTAGATGACATCGCATCATGGATCCATGCGTCTCATATCAAGACGGTGCCTCCATCAGGACCAGAATAAAAATTGGAAAAGACTAACAACCTCTTCAAGCTACATGTTCGTTGCCTGGATCCACACTTCACACATAAAATCGGCACCCATTGGAGGCAACCATATCCCAACCACAATGGCACCTTCGGAACTCTGCACATCCCCTCAAGATAAGACTCATTCATTCCTAATACTATGTCTATATTATCTGCTGACTGTCACTTCTATAGAATCAATAGGTCCACTTCTCATTCTCTTGCTTTTATTAACCGTTGGACCATATATTATAAATAGGCTTATTTCCTTTATTAGAGAAAAAATTTCAGTAGTGCAAACCTTTGTGCTCACTCAGGGTTATCAGCAACTCAGAACCTCAGAGGCAATATTTGAAGATTCAAATAGGCCCATAAGACAAGGGGGGAATGAAGAATCCATTTTATAAAGCAGACTCCATTTTGTAAAGCAGACTCCATTTTTAGACTTACTTCCCCCTCCCTGAAGAATGTCTGGTCACAAAGACCAGGAAGTAAAAAAAAAAAGAGACACCATATAAGGAAGCATATGGCTGTCCTGGAATATGGGCTGGCCCTGGGATGTGGCTCCAAGGAAATAACCAATCAAGAGGCATACAGATACAGGAAAGGAGCCAATAAAAATACCATACACCCTGTGACCTGAGCTGTATTATAATTAGATAGCTTCTGTCCATAAATACCCTGCTCCTTTGTTCTTCGGGGCTCCATCTTGCCTGGACATTCATCTGCCTGCTTGTGGAGCCCGACTGCGCAGGCAAAGAATAAAATCCTCTTGCTTTTGCATCTGCTGGTGTGGTTATTGGAGTTTTGGGGTACGCTCTCCTGAGAGAGGCCTTGGGGGTCTTTCACTACTTCTGCCTCCGGAGTGCTGGGATTAAAGACATGTGCCACCACGCCCGGCTTCTGTTCCTAGTCTTACATGGTTTTGTATGTGAATTAGCATTTTTTATTAAACTCTGAGGGAAGTTTAATTTTGGAAACATCTGTTGACTCAACTTGAAGCATTTCTCTGCAGCTTTAGTCTTCAGAGCACACGGGCTTGAGGAAAGGCACCAGGCCATCTTGCTCCCAATGATAGCAACGGAATTTAGAGCAGCGCTCCACACATGGCTAGCGCCCAGCAGATAGCTGATGGAGGAACAGCAGTTGTGCCCTCATTTCCAGTAACTGCACCGCAGTCCGTAGAACGGCTACCTCACAGTCACCGGCATTCTCCAGATGACAGGCTTAGGCTTCCTCCTGTTCGTCTTGATTCTTCATCTTGTCTTTTTCCTTCTCAATCTTCTGGCTCCCTGCTGGGCTTCCAGGAGGTGGAGAGGAGTGGATGGATGAAGAGCTATTTATTGACAGCACCTGGCTGGTGGGCTAGAACAGGGCAGGGTGGGGGCGATGACTTAGGCGGCTGGACAGACAGTGGTGCCACTTGTCTTCACAGAAGACTCTAGAAAAAGCACTGGGGAAAGGCCATCTGTTTGTTGATTCAGTTTGGCTCATGTTTGGTGTCTTGATCTGTTTTCTGTTGCTATCCTACCACAGACTGGAAAAACTATAAATAATAGACGTATGTTTGGCTCGTCCCCAACAACATGCCTCCAACAAGGTTCCAATTCCAAAATTGCCACCAGCTGGGGATCAAGCATTCAGCACACAAGTTTCTGAGGGACACTTGAATCACCACCACTAGGACTAAGGCTTTTTTCAGGCACTGAGTGGGCTGAGCCTTCAGTAGTTCAGGGTAGCATTTCCTTCATAGTGAATTCCTTACTTTCCTACTCTATACTTGGGACCACTTTATATGGTACTACTACTAAATAGCCTCAAATTTTATAGCAACAAAGTTGTTTCACCTCCAATTCCCATTCTACCTTTTAGTTTAGTTTTGCTTTTTTGTTTGTTTGTTTGTTTTTTCAAGGTAGGGTCTCGCTCTAGCCCAGGCTGACCCGGAATTCACTATGTAGTCTCAGGGTAGCCTCGAACTCACAGCAGTCCTCCTACCTCTGCCTCCCAAATGCTGGGATTAAAAGGCATGCAACACCACGCCCAGCTTCTACCTTTTAGTTTAATGAGGGAGCAGATCTTAGTTGGGAACAATTATGTTTAAGTCCTAACACCCCTTAACAGCCCCCCTCTCCACACACTTTATTTTTTAAACAGAGAACAAGTCTTGGCAAGCCTCGGGCAATAGCATGTAGCTGCAATGTGTGTTTGTTGTTGTTTTGAGGTGGGGTCTCGCTCTAGCTCAGGCTGGCCTGGAACTCACAGTGACCCTCCTACCTCCATCTCCTGAGTGCTCTGGGATTAAAGACAGGCACCACCACACTCGAACTTTTAAGTTTTTTATTAGAGACAGTTTCTTGCTCTAGATTCTCGTCCTGCTACTCTTTGCTGGGCTTGCTTTGAGCTTCCTGGAAGTTTTCCTGTCTCTGCCTCCATCTCCACCTCACCATCAGCATCAGTGTGCTGAGAACACAGAAGCCCACCATGGGGCTACCAGCTTTTTATGTCTGGGAATTCAACTCGGGTACTTCAGCTTGAGCAGTGTTTTATCTCCTGAGCCCTCCCTCCCACCCCCTACTCTTGGAGCAGACCAGAATATGAGGGTAAGTTTATTGCCCCCGTGCCCCTGTATTCACTGTTACATCCTACTGATGTTTGTCTGCCAGGTGGCCAATCTCATTGCATGAAATGAGAAACTGTCAGGGCTCTGAAGTTCTGTAAGATAAGGAAGAGACAAGGCCGGGGAATACCTGGGGAGAATATCTGAATTTCCTGAAACCTATTGTAAATGTGTAAACTGCTAGGTGATGGGTAACTCGCATATGTAATGTCACATACCCTACTCTGGACGGACTATAAAACTCCTTGTCAACTAGGGTGCGGGGCCCAAGACCTTTTTCCTGAGCTTGGAGCCCCCCCGGGCCGGGCTTAGAATAAAACTTCACTCTCCTCTTGCCAAAAAAAGAAAGAAAGAAAGAAATTAAAGCTAATGCTTTCTGTGTGGGGTGGGGGGAAGCACCTCAATGACCCAATTACTCTCCATGATAGGAACCCAGCTTCCTGCACATGAACCCTGGAGAATGCACACCATATATAAACCACAGAAGTAAGTAGAAATGTGGGCAACTTTTCACTAAATGGTGCTTCTGTATAACTAGCACTCAAATCAACATGAGAACATTTCTCAGTAACGGGAAAACTTATGGCCTCTTTCATTCTCTCCATCACTAATCATAATACTGATTCTTTTACTTATTTGCAAGCAAAGAGAGATAGAGAGAAGAGAGACAGAGAAAACAGGTGTACTAGGGCCTCCAGCCACTTCAAATAACTCCAGATGCATGTGCCACTTTGTATCTGGCTGTATGAGGGCACTGGGGAATTGAACTCAGGTTGCAGGCAAGTGCCTTAACTGTTAAGCAGTCTCTCCAGCCCCTGAGTCTTAATGGTTTAGAAATATATTAGTGTGTATCATATATAAGATTATTTTTGTCTAGTTTTAGATTTTACATAAAAAGAATCATATATATACATATATATATATATATCTCACTTATTTTCCTCAATATGCGGGTTATGAGTTTATCACATTATTAGTATTTGGTATCAGCTGAGGCACAATCTAGAACACCCAAGGCTTTAAACATGTGTCTACTTTTTATTATTTTGGTTTCACCCCTACTATTGGTAGTTGTCCTGTTATTTATTTGTGTTTTCTTTGAAATGATCGACTCCTTTGAAATGACTTCTTTACAAACTCTCAAATCAACAAAACAAGGAGTTTTCCTGTGTCAGCTTTATTTTTTCTAATACATTTCAAAAAAACACTATTAATGTTTAAAATATTTGTACATGGCACAATAAGAATAATCTCAGACACTAAGTACTGGTCAATAGGACTAGTTGCAAATGAAATTCTAAAATGGCCATTTCTTTCAAATACTCACCATGTTCCAAGGCTAACTGTTTCTCTGGCATAAAAACATCTTCTCCCTCAAGCCAACTAGCAATCCACCATTTCCTCCCTGAGTATGGAATCAGAGCAGTCACTGGCCTGGAAGCAATAAGTCCTGTCCATGAGGTGACCTGCAAGACACCTTTTCAGCCTAGATAAACTTGACTCCTGGTCTGCTCCCAGCAGCAACAGCTTTTCTTGCTTTCCCTGGTTGGAGAAGGGGTATGGGAAGATTGTCTTGCTCCTGCTGAACTCATTGGAGGTGGGGAATTGGCACCCACAGAACTTCATTGATTGAAAAATAGTGGGACTGAGTTTCTTCTGCAGATCTCATTCTGAAGTGTGACCATTTTTTCCCCATTACATTAGATGGCTTTGCTAGTTATACACCATCATCTTCAGGCTGTGTGGTTTTCTGGAATGAATTACAAAGCTATAAAAATGTGAATCAACTCTATTTTGCCTTTCAGGCACACTGTTGAAACACAGGCCACACTCCCACCAGAACCCACTGATCTGCAAACAAGCAGTCTGCCTCAACTAGGCACATGGCAGAAGACCCAATCTTCCCTAGTGCAGTGTGCACCAACTTCAAGTACTGCCTCTGAGACTGGCATGACTACATGGAGTAAGCTAATAACAAAATGCACTCTGAGTGTCCCAAATGCACATGGAGAGTGGAGGTCCTAAAACTATACAGATAACTATGGATATAAAGAGTGTAGATGACCTACAGCTACATAGACATTATGACGGAAATTTTATCATAGTCGTAGAAGATGGAAAACTGCTGGACAAATAGAGAGGAGGGTCTTCAAAGTTTTGTAAGTATTTTGAAAGCTTTCACTTTTCAATCGGTGTACATAGACTTTTAAAATCATTGTACATTGACTATCACAGAGGGACTGGACGAAACTCGGATTCACCAGTAAGCGCATCTCAGTCCAGATTTGAGCCCAAGGCCCAGCTAGGCTCCTCCCTGGGAAGGTCAGTCCCTCTCTGTCCATGGTGGGGTCTCTATCCCTGGGCAGGTCCACAGCTTGTTCTCATTTGCATATTGCCCAGGAATGGGTCTCAGTTCTCATGGCCTCTGAGAGTGCATCAAGTGCCTGGATTTGCTCTGACTTGGTTCCCAGAGAACTGTCCTGTGTGGTGCATGGCTCCCCTCTTGTCTGGGGGTCTGGCTGCTATTCTCTCTTAGCTCCTGTAGGCGTTGACTCCCCAGATCATGGTTTCCAGGGACCACTGCTTCTTCTTACACCACTGCTTCTGCTTCTCCAGATGTTTCCTGGTAGCTTCCAACTTGTGCCAGACTGGGCCCTGCTACCCCAATTCCCCCTGGAGCTGCTGGTTCTCTTTGTAGAGCCTCTGGCAGAACTGCTCATGAACTTTTTTGGCGGCCTCTTCCACATCCTTGGACTTCTTCAGCTCACCCACCTGCTTCTCTGACAGGCCTTGGAAATGGGCCTCTCGGTCCTTCACAATGGAGTCCTGCAAGGCCTAGATGGCCTTCTCCTGGCCCTCCTTTAGGAGTATCCTCCATGACAGTAGGGGTCGTGAGTTGTCAGAGGAACACCAGCTGTTGGTGGTGCAGGTGCAGGCCTCCCAGCACATTGCCCCTCCTGTCTGGAGATCTGTGTTCAGGAGTTGGCTCCTGGACATTGAAGCATCCTGAGTTGTCCTATGAGTACCAGCTGATGGTAGCACAGGCTGCCCAGCAGATATGCCCCCTCCTATCAAGGTATCCGTGGTCAAGAGTCTGCTCCTGAAGCAGGAGCTCTGCCCTGGGAACCCATCATCCCAGGGACAGGGCTTTGCCCCTCCAAAGTCCTACTCTAAGATGGCTGGAGTTTCTCTTGGTTGTCAGGTATCCTAGAGTCCTTTTAGTCTCTCATTATCCTCCCTTTTTAATCACCATCCCTAGTTCACCTCAGCTCTGGCGTTCACCATCTGCCTTCACCTGTGCCTAGAGACCAAGTGGATTCTGTACACAAAGCCTTAGGAATGTGGAACACTGAGGGAAGTCTCTCTAGCACTCTGTGGCCAGTTGGAAGGGCTAGAGGATAGATGATAATTGGGGCAAGATGGGGGATTGAGGACAGGCCAAAGATGGCAAAAACTGAGGAAAGATGACAAGGATTTGAGGCAGTTTAGGGTGAGTGGGAACTAAAGTAAAATCCAGGAGTGCCCTTGGGCTTTCACCTGCAGTCACTGCTTTGACAAGATATCAGAGGACACACTGCTAGATGGCACAGACTAGCAAGACAAGAAGTGCCCATCTGTGTAATTGTGGTGCTCAACCTAGGTGGGTAATCAACAGCTGGCTAACTTCCTATGAGATTCACTCAGTGGCAAGGAACCCTTAACTGGTACGGGGATCCAAGGCAACCTTAAATGGGGACTGTGGTAGTTTGAATGGATGTCCCCCAATAGATTCAAGAGTTTGCCAGTTTTTCTCCAGCTTCAAGACTAGAGGATGTGTCACCCAGGCTAGATCCTAGGGTCCAGCCCTAAGGTATTTCTGGTGCTTGCTTGCTTTGGAGGTGCTGGTGATGTTTTTCTCTCTCTGCTTGGATCTGTGAAAGGGGTCCAGCCTCTTAATGCCATTTTGGAACTTTCCCTAGATCTGTTATCTCAATAAATATTTTCCTCCCAAAACTGTGCCTGGTACGGAGATTCATCCCAGCGGTGTGTGGCTGATGACTATGACAGGGACCAAGAACCGGATCTCCAAGGGGAAGTCCACATTAACCATAGGTCTTCAGAAAGTCTCAAATCTTTAAAATTTCACCAAACTAGCAATATTTGTCTCAATTAACCAATAATTATCTCACTCTCTAATGGAGATTCTGTTTGTATTTTTCAGAAATCAATGAGAGCTGTGGTCAACCAAACTCCACCAAGTGGACCTGAGTTGATGGGGACACCCAAGCAGGAGAGGAACCACCTCAAACTCAGCAGTTAGAGCCCCATCACAACCTCTAATAAAATGGTGTGATGAGCAAAAGAGCTATTTCCACAGTGTTATAGTCAGCTTTCTAGTTGCTGCACAGAAAGAACCCAAACAAAAGTGGCTTGTGGAGGAATAGGTTTATTTGGCTTAAGGACTCGAGGGGAGACTCCATCCTGGCAGGGAAAATGATAGCATGAGCAGAGAGGTGGACATCACCTCCACCACAGCACTGCAAACAATGGCAGGAAGGCGTGCCAAACAGTGGCAAGGTGGAGCTGGCTTATAACTCCCATAAGCCTGCCCTCAACAACACAGCTCTAGCGAGGTTCTAATTCCTGAACTGCCATCAGCTGGGGATTGAGCATTCAGAACACATTCATTTGTTTGTGGGGGATACCAGGATCAAACCATGACAAGTCAGAAATCTTAGGGAAGGATAACAGAGATAGGCACCAAGCATGCCCAAAATAGTCCAAAACAAAAATTCAGAGACTCTTAAGAACCTAACAATTATTCAAACTTTAAACTCACCCACCATAACTCAGGGAAATTTGCAGAAGAAGTGATGGAAAGAATGTAAGAGCCATGGGGGGCAGAATATCTAATGCATAAAAGGGAATGTCATCCTGGTTTCAATGGTTTTCTCTAATAATTTATGATACTGAGCATATTGTTTTGTTAATCCATATAATTTAATATCCATAAAGACATTAAAGAAAAAGATACCAGAGAATAATGTGGCTCCTTATCTCTTGCCTAAAGGCGTTACTTCCCTAGATCTGTATTTCTATGAACTCCAGGAGCCCCTCCCTGGCAAGGAGCATTCCTGGAAGGTTTAAATCTGATCCTGACATTGTGGTTGGTTTGTTCAGCTATCATTTAGAATGAATAAATGACCCAAATTTGGGTCACAAGATGGGCTTTTATCCCCTCTCACCTCCCTTATGATGGGAGCTCTCTGTACTTTCTCCTCTTTCCTTCTCTTAATCTAATAAAGTCTCTCTAAACCTTAAAAAGAGTTTTCAAAACTCTACCTTTTTTAACTTTTCCATAAATACTAACAAAAACTGACAATACTTATTATTTTTCCTGGTGAGAGGGGACAGTTGAAGAAATAATTTAACCATGGACCTAAAACTTAAAGGATGCTGGTGACAAAGCCCTGGATTTAAAATGTAACCCACTAATTTCAGGTCTTTCATTGTCTGAGCTCCCTGAAGTTCTGATAGTCCCTTCTGCAGTTGAGGGAGAGCACACACTCTCTGTGAGGCAAGCATTCATTAGCCTGACCCTTAGACCCCGACTGCTCTACCTGGAACTCTGTCACCCTCAGCACTGTCACACTGATGCAGGGTTTGGGGGGTCCGGGAATACCCCAGATTTATGAAACCTAAGTTTTGGGTTCTTTCCCAATCTCTAATAAAGAATAATAAGGATTCAAGAAGGACAAATTATGAATTATTAAGTTTATTTGGGGAGAAATCACAAATTGTGGAGTTTCTTTAAGGGGAATAGGGATCTGGAAAGGAAGGCCAGAACATGTTTTATGTGGAAAACCTATTTAAGAAAGATGGAAGTTTAGGGAGAAACTAGACTAGCCACAAGCACATGGAAAGTAGTTTATCATTTATGAAAAACTGAGGCTTTTAAAAGAGAAATTAGGATACATTTAAAGAAAAGTTAGAATGGAGTCATGGGTGTATGACATCCATGGGAAAGCAGGCTTCCAAGGGAAAAAAAGTTGCAAACATGTGGGAGGTAAAATCTAGGAGCGAGTGCAGGAAAACTTAGAAGAAATATACATGGCATTTGCCATGTGCTTTTCTGTGAAGGGAAGCTAAGGGGAAAGTTAGCAAAAGCACCCATGTGGTAGGTCCAGAATGGAAAAATACACATGGTGGGTTTAGAGGCCATAGGAAGATTAGTTCAGGAAAGGTTACCCATGTGGTAAATCCAGAGTGTAAGTATGCATGTGTTGGATATATGCAACTAGGGAAAAATTATAAAGCAGAGATGACCAGACAGGCTAGGATTAAGAAATGGGGGTTTCCCATCCTCACCCAGCTAAGCTTCTGGATGAGGAATGGGGGACCAAACTCAAGTGGAGGAAGTACAGGCCTCACCAAGCAAGAGAGCTGGTCACATGAGGCTCTTGCAAGAGAGTAAGAGTCAAGAGAGCAAATTATTTTATTTCCTATTTCTAGTTCTTAGAAAGAATCATTGAGGTTGTATACTTCCTCACAGACTTTAAGTTGAAGTCTTACTAAAATATCTCAAAATGGTATTATAATACTAATACTTAAGACTCACCATGCGTATAAATTTAAGTTAATGAATTATAAGAAATATCACAAACAGTTTTAGAACACTACATAATACTTAAGACTCACCATAAATATAAATTTAAGTTATTAAATTCATAAGGATAAATTAAATACTTACCTAGGGTTCTTAAAAAGAAATAGAATATATTAAGTGAATTGATTCAATATAAAATATTTAAATGAGTTTAATTAACAAGATTTGTAAATAGAACCAGGGAATAATACAGTGTGCTGACTATACTAATTCTTGTTTGTACACACTCAGGGAAATTGTATTTCCCAGTTGCACTAATAATAAGTTCTAGATTGAGTTCTTGCCTCTCCAAATGTGTCATTTGGATATAAGATGGTTAAGAGCAAGAACACAAACAAAAAGAATGCATCTAAGATTCTTGGGTAACTTCTTCAGGGGACATGTCCAAGAAAGTCACATAACTTGTGTTGGGCTGAGACCACAGTGAGAACTGTGCCTTTGTTGAAGTGAAGCACCTGAAATTTGGGGCTCTATTTGTTACTGTAGCATAACTGAGCTGATCCTGACTCACCTAACATTACAAGGCCCACTTTCAATGAATTATTTTTAATCAACTACATATAACAGTAAGAACAAGCTGAACTCAGAATGTTAATGAAAAATAATATATAAATCTGTATTAATGAATTTAGCTCTAACTTTCACTTCGCATTTTCCTATGAGAAATTTTAAGCCCACATAAAAGTTGGAAAATATTACATTGCATACTATATGCCGTTGATTCACCATGCTTGCCTCACCAAACACCTATTCTTATCTCTCTCACCCTGAGATTTGACATTTTTCAAAGTCACAGATATCAATATATTTCACCACAAATACTCATGATGTATATTATTTACTATAGTTCAATATATATAATACATTTTCTCTTTTAGATACATTTTATGTATAATTCATGCATTTTTAACAACAAAAGCACAAGTGTATACTCCAAATCTTTCTAAGATTTAGAACACTTGAATCACCACCCAACATCCTCACGGCTTTTCCCAGTCATTTCCTCACCTGATGAGGAAGCCACTGCCCCACACTTTTCCACCATCGTTTTTATCTGCCTTTCAGAGTTGTATGTAAAATGGACCTTATGTTATGTACTCACTTGTGTAAGATTTTGTTCACCCAGCAAAATGTTTTGGGGATGTCTTCATGTCATCTCATGTACACGTGGTTTGTTTATTCATTGCCAAGAACTATCCCACTGCGTGGCTACACCATACGTTTTCTTATTGATTTATCTTTACGGTGTCTTGGCTTTGATTACTATAAGTAAAGCTGATATGAATATTGTCATACAAATCTCTGTGAAATATGTTAACATTATTCAGCAAAATATGTATAAATGGTGCTGGAGAGATGGCTTAATAGTAAAAACACTTGCCTTCAAAGCTTAATGTTCTGGGTTCAGTTCCCCAGTACTCACCTAAAGCCAGCTGCACAAAGTGATGCATGCATCTGAGTTCATTTGCGGTGACAGGAGACCCTGGCACACCCATTTTCTTTCTCTCCCTCTATCTGCCTCGTTCTGTCTGTCTGTCTGTCTGTCTGTCTGTCTGTCTGTCTGCCTGTCTGTCTGTTTGTCTCTCTCAAATATATATACCATGTAGAAATTGAATTCTAGGTACAAGAGAGTATACATGTTTCATTCTGTAATAAATATCCACATGGTTCCAAAGGCAGTTGTGTCCCACCAAAGAAAAGGCATGGGTATGATTTATTCTATACATTCATCAAAATTTTAGCCTGTCATGGTAGCATACGACTTTAATCGCAGTGGGAGGCAGAAGTATGAGGATCACCATGAGTTGGAGGCCAGTCTGGGACTACATATTGAATTCCAGGTCAGCCTGGGCTAGAACAAGACCTTATCTCAAAAAACCGCATACACACAAAAAAAAAAATTTAAGAATCTTTTCAATTTTAGCCACACTGGTGGGTATAGTAGAATTCATTATGGTTTTGATTTTTATTTTGATGAAGATTAATTATTTTAAGGGTTTTCCTTTGTGATTTTTCTGTTCAAATGTTTCTGCACATTTTTCATTGAATGTTTGGCCATTTGCCACTAATTGGGAGGTATTTACTACATATTCAGAATACTATTCCTTTGTTATAACATATTGGAAGTATTTCCTCCCAAACTGTGACTTATCAACACATTGTTTTTAAATATATATTTAATTATTTATGTATTAGCAGAGAGAGAGAAGAGAGATAGACAGAGAAAGAATGGGCATGCCAGAGATTCCAGACACCGCAAACAAACTCCAGATGTATGTGCCACTTTGTGTATCCAGCTCTAGAGAATTGAACCCATGTTGTTAAACTTTTCAGGCAAGTACCTTAATCACAGAGCCATCTCTAGCCCCTATTCATTTACTTAATAATGTTATTTGATGAGCACATTTAAAACTTCAGGAAGTGGGGGGGGGGCGGAGCAAGATGGTGGACGAGTAACAGCATCGCCAGGACTCTCTGCATAAAGGAAGCAGCGAGAGAGCTGGGGCCCATCTAGCCCTGCTGGCCTACTGTAGGCCGATGGCTGAGATTCTGGCAGGAGAGGAGCCACCACAGTCATACTGTGAAGGACCCATACGGAACCCCACAGAGAATGTCGGGATGAACAAGGGACCCACAGCCAGAGCCATTAAATCAACACAGGATAAGCCAGGGAGACAGAAACCAATGATTTTCGAAGCAAAGACCCCTAAGCTCACAGCCTTGGAGCAGCCTTAATGCTCATCCACCACGACTCAGGGAACTATGCGAAAGAGGGGGCGGAAAGATTGTGAGAGCCGTGGTGGGGGAGATGATCCAGAGGCATGGCCAGGAGAACCTGGCTGAATACTAGGCTATCCATGGGCCCCTGTCACAAGGACTGATCCAGACGACCCATGGAGGAGGTTATCCAGTGGAGGGGGGAGGGGAGGGCAGTGGGGAATTGGGGATAACAACTCATTGTTTGCCCACTAAATATTGTAACTTATTATGGACAATTAAAAAAATGTCCACAAAAAAGGAAAATTAATGGCAAAAGCACACATCTAAAGTGTTTATGCCATGCTTCCTTGTGTATTTTTTAATTTTCTGACATGTGTATTAATTTCTAAATCAAATAAAATTGAAAATGTTATCACAAAAAAAAATTTCAGGAAGTATAATGTATCAATTTTTATTTTATGGTTATGACTGTCTCTAACACAAGAAACTTTTGCCCCAAATCATAAAAATGGTCTAACATTTTCTATGAAATCTATAGTTCTGATGTTTAGGTATGTGACCCATCTTTAATTGACTTTGTGTTTATTGTGAAATAGTGGTTTAAGCCAATTATTTTACATATAAAAATCAATATGTTTTTGTTCCATCTCTTTCCCCCATTGGATTACTTTAGAACCTTTGGTAAAATATTATTATTGTTAAGGTTAAATTTCAAAACCAAAGTATTTTCCACATGAAGATGCCCTCAAGGTCACTATAAAATATATTAGATAAGTAGAAAAAGAAAAAAGGAGAGAAAGGAGGAGAAGGAAGAGGGTGTAGGATTTTGTGTGATGCAGCACAGAATGTTGCTTTCTTGGAAAAAGCAAAGAGGAAGGCAGGAATACCACAGGAGAACAGTGACCAGAGGCTCCCACCAAATGTTTTCACACAGTGTGGAAGCCCAGGCTTGAGAGTTGTCTTCTCATGTACCCTTCCTTTCCTGTGTGGACTACCCCACAGAATAACCAGAGAGTTGCTATGAAGAAAATCCTCTATAGAATTCAAAGATGTCATGGGTTAGCATAGCTCTGCTCCACAGCTTTCATGGGTTCTAGATGATCAGTGATGTTTGAGAAATTTTATACAACCAGTAACTGTGGTGGTGCTTACCTCTAATCCCAGGGTTACAGGTACTCAAAGAGCAGTCAAGAGGATGGGTTCAAGTTCCAGGAGTTCCAGTCCAGCTAGGGCTACAGAGAGACCGGTCTCAATGTTCTTGTTTTATTCTTGGCCTCAGTTTCCCTTCTAATCTCATGACTGTGCTGTTTACCTTCTTTGTGTTTACTCAAAGTCTGTGGTATATGGTGTATATGTGCCTACAACCCAAAGGGTTTAAATTGCAGGGAAAGACAGGATGAAAGAAGAGACAAAAGAAGGGACAGAGTGAGGGAAAGGAGAAAAAAAACTGAATTCAGACTTCTTAGTCCATGGGCTGTTTTAAGAACCCCAGCTTCTCTCTAATCCACCTTCTCTCCAGCTTCTCTTCCTGATATTTTCCCTACAGCTTGCTTTTCCTCCATAATGATGTATTGCCTGGTTTTTCTCCTTCTTTTTGGTTTTCTGCCCTTTCCCAATTTTCTTTTTATTTCTTATGCAAAACATTACATAACAGTTTTGCTTTTATTATACTCTTGTTTTCTTAGTAATTTCCCAAGGCTTCATCTATCTCTCTGTTCAAGACACTTGTTTAAATTCATATTTGTTCTCACCCTAATAGGAACTCTGCTGCCAGCTATTCAAAGAATACTATTTTTCATCCTGCTACACTTGTTTGGACTTTCAAACATAGTTCTGAATGATAGAAATGAATTCTGCATGAAAACTTGAAGTTGTTTTTTATTAGAGTGTGAAGTAACAGGTCACACCTGGCTCATGGCAGCATTCTGCGCCTGAAGCTCTGTTATGTGTCCCAGAAGAAGCTAATGAGAAGTCTCCTCCTCAGCCTCGCACAGTTACACTGGGGAAGAAATACAGAACAAACGGCATTGGCATCTTCACACCTCTTAACTGCTGTTGTTCCACCCTTGTCCCTGGGGACCAGCAGCTGAGAACTGCTCCACAGCCTGGCACAGTCCTTGCAAGGCCACATTAGAAGAGAAAGTCGCAGCACTGATGCTTCATAGAAAGTGTCGCACTTCCATGAAAGCCCCTGGGGGTGGAGAGATGGTTCAGTGGTTAAGGCTCTTGCCTGCAAATCCTAACAACCCCACGAATGGATCTGGAGTTTGTTTACAGTGGCTGGAGGCCCTGGTGTGCCTAAATTCCCTCTCCTCTCCCTGTCCATCTCCCTTTTCCTCCCTTTCCTCTCCCTTCCTCTCCTCTCTCCCCTTGCAAATAAATAAATGAAATATATGTATTATAAACCCTCTGGATATGCATTGGCCAAATGTGCTGCTCCACTTTGGGTCCTGGCACTTCAGTGTCATCACTAGGCAGACACGTGAACCATAGACCCTGCTCCAGGTCCTCGTGTACAAGTCACTAGACATCTACTCTAAATACAGCAAGGTATAACTTCAGAAAGGTGAAAGGTCACTTGTAGCATGGGTAGTTGAAAATATTTAGCTGCAGCTCCCTTGCTTGAGTTCAGTGTTAAGGGCGTATGTTTGGGATGTCTCACTGGTGAAACAGAAATCACCTGAGGTTCCCACTCACCTTTCTCTGGGTAGTTTGATCAGATGGTTAGGAACATGGGCTTGGGGATCAGATTCCTAGGTAAGGTCCTATCTTTGCCATACAAAGGTAAACTGGCCATGGGTCAACTACCGAAACCTTGCAATCACAGTATAATTATGGTTACTCTACTATTTAGAATTCCTTAGGTGAGATCAGCATAGGTTAAATTGGATAAGTATTGTTAATTTAGAGAGATTTTAATAGGTAGAGACTCTCTTTAGGTCAAAGACTGGTGGGAGCTTCTCATTGGAGTCCATAATCTTGGTCTCCATAGGATTCTGACTCAGTTCCCAGTTTTAGCTTTGGGTTCCTTTCCATTGAGGAGATCTCTTAGAAATCAGAGAACCATTGGTTACTCACCTAGGCTTGGTGTCACTACTGAACAGGTGTGTACATCTTGTCGGGCTGGTGGCTTTCATAGTGCAGCATCCCCTGCTTGCTCACAATGTTATTGGCCATTTTCCCCCAGGAGTCCATGAGGCACTTTCCAGCACTCTATGGGCGTTTTGACTTGCCAGGTCTTTGCATATTTCATTTTGTATTTGTGCTTGCTTCCCAGAGAACCTGGACTGAGAAACAAGATATTGTGCCAAACATTTTCTACAAAGTCTTCTAGCATAAGTACTATGACTTCACAAATCTCTAAACCGAGGCAAGGGATACCAAAACACTTCCTCAGCACCCCTTGGTTCACATTTACTTCTTGATGAATATCCTTCTATCTGCAAAATCCACCTTGTAGAATTCAATACATCTTCCATATCCTGTCACAGATAAACCATTCTTTCTGTGTGAAAACACTTCTTACTTTTGTCACGACTGTCTTCCAAATTATAATGAGTGCCTTCTGTGAGGGTTCATGCATTTCTGTATTTGCATCACCAGCTACAACAGTTAATTTCTATTGTCAACCTGATCTAATTAAAAATCAAGTAAGGAGCACACCTCTTGGATGGGTCTGTAAGCTATTTCCAGGAAGGATTAACTAAGAAGGAAGCCCTTCTAGAAAATCCTTTTGGTGGTGGACTACTACTAAAGATGGTCTGAGAGAATGCAGGGCTTTGGCTTAGCTGTCTGTGTATCTTGCTGGTACGTACATGTGTCCTGCTGCTACTGTTTTTGTGGACATCAGAACCCAGCTTCATCAGCCTTCCTATGTGGACTGAAGACCACTGGCTCTCTAGGAATTCTTCAGGCCTAGTGTCAGTTGGGGATTTCTGAGACATCCAGACTCATGGACTCTCCCCATTCAGAAAAGTCATTGTTGGCTGCCTAACCCATATCCTGTAAAGTGAATCTAATAAACCCCTTTTATGATACCTATTAATTCTATCAGCTCTGCTCCTCTAGAGAACCCTGACTAATAAGCCTCAATTAGTGCAGGTGCCTGGATAAATGTAATCACCAAATGCAGTTGAACCACGTTGAGTTTAGTTGATTTGGTTCTCAAAAATGTACGTGTAGAAAAATTAACTTTTGGTGGGTAGATTGAATTCAGGAAACAATTTTAAAACTGAACTTTCAACTGGGTACCAAGGTTAGAAATTCCAAAAAAGTTGTCACATTAGCACTTGAAGCCCTCACAAAAGAATTCTAAGAACTAGCTCCAAAATTTCAGGGCTCTCAAGGCAGATAGAGTATAGAAAATGTAGGCTTGCAGTGGGGGAGGGTATGTACAATTATTTTTAGAATTTATTTAAATTCTTCCCTATACATATTAATGTCCAAGTTAAACTCAGTTTTCTGTGTACAAGCCATTTATTCCCACTATTTTTAAAATGAGTTAGAACTTGTTACAAGAATGAGTGCTACTGATCTCCCTTATACAGAGAGAGAGAGAGAGAGAGAGAGAGAGAGAGAGAGAGAGAGAGAGAACATAGAAATACTCTCCTATTCACCCAAACCCACACCAGAACTACAAAGCCAGAACTACCTGATGGGTATGAACAAAGCCAAGAGCCTCAGGATTTAAAAAACAACAAATCTATCCTATCTCATTGGTTTATCAACTAGCATTTGTCAGGCCCAAGAATCATTATAACATTAATAGCTAACTGTAATATCCCTTTTTATATGTGAGATGCATGCTTATAGGGATTTCTTAAGCCTTAAACTTCAACACAGGAGTAATGTTGAAAGAGAAATTGACATTGATTAACACTCAAAGACCACCTATATCACTTCCTGTGATAACTGAGGGCATGTTCCATATTAGTCTATACCAATATTTCGTGAGCTTGTTGCACACAGATTATCTGTGTGTTTATGCTTACCAAGCCCCTGCTCTAACAGTTTCTATCTGTGGAAACTTGTGGCAAGGCACTGGGCTAAAGTCTGCTTCTAGCTGCTTCTAGCTATTTTTGAAGATTATATACGGTATTGGAGTACAGAACCTTTCACATACTAAATCTGTCGTAGTCAGCCACACACCACTGGGTTGAATCTCCTAACCAGGCACAGTTATGAGAGAATTTTGGAAGAAAACCCTTATTAAAATCTATATATCCAATGATAAATTTCATAGGCTTCATTAACCTTCCCTACTGTCCCAGTACACTACAGGAGGTTCCTCTTCAGTGCTGCTCAATAGAGCTGTTTTCTCAGAACCAGGCCGAATTTGTCCTGAAATTTCCTCTGTCCAACAAATCAGCCCATGACATTTGAGTTCACTGTCACTCAAGTTCTTAGGACATGAGCAGAGAATGTTGCCAGTTGCTTTAGCAGTATAGAACATGACTGGATTAGGCCAGTTTCTTTGTTCTCTGAAATCTCATGGGCCAGGCCTCCAATGCCCATGTTTCTCTCAGCACTTTGCCTTCTAACCTCCCACCAGAATGGTCCATTAAAGTCTGCCTATAGTACTTAAGTGCTTTTCTAGCCCAAAAATTTTAAATTCTTCCACATTTTTGCTGTAAACCAGCTCAAAGACCTACAAACCATGTGGCAAGATTTATCAGAGTAACAGGCCAACTTCTTAGTACCAATTTTCTGTATTAGTGACTTTCTCTTGGCTACGATCAAATACCTGGCTCTATGCAAATTAAGGAAGGAAAGGCTTAATTTCTGCCTACTGTTCAAGGTTAAGGGGCACATAGTGGGGATGGCATGGCAACAAGAGACTGCAGCAGCCTTGGTAATAACCTGCAACATTGTAGGGGCATCTGGGGCCTCCCTGGCCAATAACTCGCTGGAAGGTATCCTACCCCTGGTACTGCAATTTTTCTAATAACAATGTATGGCTTTTAGTTTGCCTAGGGAGGAGGATATCCAGCTAATTGGGGTCAGGGAGGAGGGGAATCAGGGAATTGAGGGTACCAACACATTATTTGCTCATTCAGTATATCTAATTATGAATAATAAAGATATAATTTTAAAAAGAACAATATTATCCACCTTCATATGATACTTCTGCCCAAATTAAAGTACACATTAAAAACTTATTGGTGTTCACATTAAGAAAATGCTTTGAGTTTCAAAACAGACTTTGGACTTCTGAACAGTGTTGGGACTGTTGAAAGACTATGGAGACTTTTGAAGTTGGGCTGAACATATTCGGCATTATGAGATGGCCATGAGTCTATGGGAACAAAGACTGGAATGTTATGCCTTAAAAGGGAGACACTTGAGCGTCAAGTTGACCAGGGGTGGATTTGTGATGGTTCATATTTATTATCAGCTTGACAAGACCTAGAATTGCCTAGGAAAAGCCTCTGGGCATGCCTATGAGGGGTTATCTTAATCAGGTAAATTGAGATAGGAAGGCCGATGTTAATTGTTAAAGCAGCATTTTATGGGATTGGGCCCAGTACTCAATTACAAGGAAAAAAGCTCTCTGAGCACTAGCATTCATCCCTGTCTGTTTCCTGGTGTCAGACACAATGTGACCAGATGATGGAGGCTCTTGCCTTGTCTACCACACCATGATTCAGTGTAACTTTAACTGTAAGTGGAATTAAAACTTCCCTTCCTTACACTGTTTCTGGTCAGTACTAGATGGTTACAGCAATGAGAGAGTAACTAGTATATCAGGTGTCTTAATATAGCCCCCAAACTCATATTTACAAATACTAATGCACGCATTTTAATTAGGCATGCAAAAAAATGAAAACTAGTAATTTCAGCATGCAATCTAAATTATTGGAAAAAATGAAGTAGCCACACAAGTTTGGTTACTTGGTTATTCTGTAGAATTTGAGGATCAGACTGAGTTTTGCTCTGTGATGTCTTACCATAGAACAGCACACAAACAACTCCATGAAAACAGCTATGAACTCATGGCACAGGTACATTAACATGATGTTTTATTTCTGTTGACCTGTAGAGGGAACAAGGTTAACTCTTCAGGGATATGTAAGGCTGACTTTCGCTTTTCAATCTGCCAGTCTGGTTCACTGGGCATCTTCAGTTCTGTAAGGCAGTCACACCAGAGGTTCATCACATCCTTCTGATCTGGGTTGTTCAACACTAAGCAGGCAATGTCCAACAGACATGTTTCAGTGGGATTTGTGGCTTCTTTATTAGCGAAAGTTCTTGGACTAGCATAGTTATTTGGGTTAACAAGTTATAAGAATAATCTTTTAGCAATAAAAAGAAAAACAGAACAACAGGGGTCTGGAATTTTAAAAAATTCACCAATTTGGGTAGAGCTTGTGACTTGGGGCAGAGAGTTTGCATCTCTGGAAGTCTTCATGAGGCAAGAGAAAATCAAGAGAGAATACAGACATAGACACAGCCAATAAGTGTGTGCTAAGTGTTCTGTGAAAGCTATTACGTGAGCTGGCTGTACTTATAGGTCTTTAGAAGCACTACCCTCCCTGCTAAACCAGGTCAGGATGAGAGTCCTGGTCAGGGACTCATTGGATAATAAAATGTTGGTCCAGAGGGGTTTGTCCTTTTTATAATGAGAAATCCATATTAATGCATTTCTCGAAAGCCTCACTTAATTTGTTGAGAAATAGGGCAGGTATTTTCTCCCTTCCTTGAGGAATCTTTCTGATCTTATTGTAGTTAACAGGTTTCTTAATGCAATTTTTCATTTCTGTTTTGAGGCTTTCTAGCATCCTCTGGTGCCTCGGGGTTACTGCTGGAGTGTAAGAATCCCAATCAATGGTTGCTGACCTAAGAGCACCTGTGCACTCAGCTGACCACCATAAGAACTTAGACCCAATAGCTCATCCACATGCTTTTCAGTTTCCTCTCATATCCTCTGCTTTTCCCAAGGATACAGTCAGGACTAAATATAAGTTTTCTAAAAAGGGAATAGGCTAAATTTATGGGTTTTGGGGGAAAAATTATTAGTAAACCAAGATTGGGCCTCAGAGAAACTTCCTTCACTTCTCTTTGCCCTGTTGAAGGTCTGTGATTGAAAAGGGAACATGAATTCTAATTGTTCCTGAGAGTCCAGATGTTTCCCTTAGGGAGAGTGTAGCAGACACAGGAACCGATGGATGACAGGTGGTTCCACTCCTTGGGTGCTCCACAGGACTTAGTTCTGCCCTTTATGGTAACAAGGTAAATGAGGGTGGATGGAGGTGAAGGTCTTCAGAGAGTGAGAAGATATTTCATCTGAGCTTCATTGTCCACTTCGGCTCAGATAGGGATCATCCCAGGTATCCAAGGTTTCCCTTCTTATTTTTCTTTATGTAGCCCCCTCCCATCCTAGCACAGAGCCAAGAAGGCCCAAGCTTAAGGCACTTCAGATAATCACTCTTGAGTTGTACAAAGTGCATCCAACTATAAATGGTATTATAGTTTGAGCTTCCATTCCTGGGCCAAATTTCCCCATCGCCCAACTTATTTTTAAGCTAGACATTACTATAGTACAATATTAGTCTTTTCTCTGTTAAGAGTCTCAGAATCAAAGTTTTCCAATTCCTGAGGCAGAATCCTTGTATGGAGTTCAAAGGACACAAAGTGGAGAGACAAGTGGCTAGGCCTCTGCAGTGGAGAGATGTGTCTCTCTTGTCTAATCCAAGCACTGAAGAAGATCTGATGGGTTTCCCATTCACCCAACCCAAGTGTCCTTGGGCATGTGTGAATATAACCACAACACAATTAGAAATACTAGTCACCACACTGCTAAGAAGAAGGAACAGTGCAATGTGTGGCACTTAATGAGACCTTCCAAGGTCAGGAACTACTGCAGAAGAGGTGGCAGAAAGAAAGTAAGAGCCAAAAAAGGGGAGGAGGGCTTACAACGCTGTCTTCCAGACACAAAGTGGCCTTGACATTCATGACCTCACAGTGGCTGACACTACTACCTACACGAGAATTGCATAATAGGCAGAAAAAAGTGATGACATCAAAATGGAAGAAAGAGTATTTGGAAAGTATAAAGTAACAGAGAGCACTTGAGAATAGTTAAGTGTAACAAAACAGAAGTTAATGAACCATCATGGTAGGTGTCCTGAGAGGGAGAGAACACTTTGTCCAGCCTGACTTGCATTCTGCTTTCCAGCCTCTGGGCACAGGCTGCTCAACTGCTGTGTCTCACTCTTCAGTGTCTGGGCCCACGATTTCAAATCCTTGTCCCCACCAGAGCTTGGCCTGTTAGGACAAATCTGAGCATGGAGGTGCAAAGCCAACGGGCCTTAGGACCCTGCAGGGGACAGGGTCAACATTTACTTTGCGTTCATCTTCCCTTCCCCTCAGCCTGCTAGCAGGATAACCCTTTGTAGAGGAGGGTCCAGACAAGAAAGAGCTGCCACAGTGCCTGCATGGGAGCCCCACCTGAGTCTACCACTCCTGACATCTGGGCAGTTATCCAGGAAAATGCAAGGAAGAAGGAAAGGAAGAGAATGAGGATGGGTGAGAGAGAAAATGCTGGTGATGAAGGAAAATCTTGGGGTGTGGTCATGGTAGCTTGATGTGCCTAAGCCTCAGAGCAGCCAAGAGGGCGGCATTATCTTTATTAGTACCAACATGGCCACCCCATGTTGATCACTCTCATTGTCCTACATCAGTTTCTCCCAGGCAACTACCAGCCATGGCCTGGGCTCCTCTGCCTCAGCTTATGTCCCAGTAAAGCAGGGGAGAGGGTCCAGGCACCTGGACCACCTGATTCCTAATAAGGTGCCATGGAAAAGGATGCTAGGCAGGAATGGAGAGAAAGGGACAAGGACCCCAACTAGCATAAGGTTTCCAAGTACCCTGAGGGAAGGGAAAGGTGGGAGGAAAAGTCCAGAAGGGAGAAATAGGTCTCCCCTCCTGGCTGGCAGTGCCAACTGATACAACCTCACATCTAAGATCAGGGAGCACTTGCTGAGATTTCCAGGTCCCTGTGCCCTGGAACAAAGAATTGTCCAGGGACACATGGAAAGGTACTAGAAATAGAGAAAGAACAAGACACTTCCAAGAATAGGAGTGGGCTAGTGAGCTTGGGGAAAGCATACATGCAGAGTGCAGGGTCACCAGTCTCATGACACTTGATGGGTCATTTATGTAGCTCCTGTGTCATTGTATCAAAGACTTCTGTTGGGTATGTTCTATTGTCTCATGTAGCCCAGGTAACAAGGGTTTCCAGTTCTCTGCCAATTGGCTTCATTCATATGCTAGCATGACACCTATCTCTACTTCCCTATTCTCCTGGCACATTGCCTTGTCTGGACAGAAACTGAAATTATCTCATATGCCATCAAAAGAGATTCCTGTGGCCCTCATGGTAGCACTGCCCAACTTTAAGGAAAAATGAAATAAACAATGTTTGTTCAGAGCCTATTTCACTTCTGGTTACTGGGACAAAACACTTGATCAGAAGCAGTTTATGAAAGGAAAGGGCTTATGATTTGAGGGGAAGTTTCATCATGTGGGAAAAGCATGGCAGAACAGATAACTGGGTATCACATCTCCCTAGAGGCAGGGAGGGATAATGGAGAGTGAGCTCCTGAGTACTGACAAGGGAACCTGGGATATAATAGTAGTACACCTCCTGCAGCAAGTCTCCACTCCCCAAAGCTGTGCCAATTAGAGATGAAGTAGCAGGGCTAATCACAAACCTGAGGCTACCAGGGATATTTTAAAATGAAAGCACCACAAGTCCCTCCTAGTCATTTGATTTTTTTGTGAGGGATTAATTTGTCCCCTTTCTGTATATCATAAATGACTATACACCAGGCCTTGCTCAACAATATGTGGGTGTGTCATAGATGGATAGACACCACACTCCACAAAGCATACAAAGGTGTGCTAATGATGAGAAAAAGCAAATTGTCCAAATCACCTATAACTTAACAGTTCTCTGAAGATGTATATGTAATTTCTCAGAACTGAGACCTAACACTATAAGATAAAAGGAGCCTGTCTGAACAGATCACATCAGTTTAAAATAGTGGGAGGAACCTGTCTGTTCTCTTCCTCCTGAAGTGCACCATTAATTCATATCTAGAGTTTACCTGCAATTGCTTTCCAAATGTTGTCTTCATCATCCTCAAAATATTTTATTTACATAAAAGTCAATATAGACACTCCCTAGGGGGAAAAAGAAGAACCTATATAGAAATAAACATATCTGCTTGCACCCTGCTGGATTACTCCAAGCTGTAAACTTTAAAACCTTGAATAAAGCACTGGAGGGAGAACCATTAGTGAAAATGCCAAGGACTTGGTTGAGCGTCCTTAAGACTGCTCTTGATGACTGGGAAACATCCCAGCTAGGTCAGCACTGGAGACTTTCAAATGAAAATGTCTCATCTATTTCCAGTTCCCCTCCTGGGAAATTTCATTTGAAAAATTCATTATATACAATTATCACCTCCATAAATTTTGCTGTCCAGTCAGTGGAGAGCATGCATAAATGACTTAGTAAAGCAAGTGACAAAATGCCAGGCTTGGTGCTAAATTATATCTGAAGATCCCATGCCTGGCAAGCAGCCATGGGATACTAGCACGAAGGTCAAGGAGAAATCCTTGAAAGGGAATCCCTCCTGCCCACTGTGACTACACACCATGCAAACTGGGATGGAATTATAAAAAGACGATGGACTGCATCATTTATATACTGCTGTGCTCAGAAAACAGTCGCCTAAAATGACACCTTTTTAATCATTTCTCTTGAGTATTTACTTTATTTCTCTTGACTGTTTAACATTGGCTGGGAGTTGACTCATCTAGTTTGGAGTTTGGAGGACTTAGTGACCAGAAGTCCAAGTTAACCACTTCTGAAAACCTCCTGGGACCCTCTACACTATCTTAACCTGATTCTCTAAAGACTCTTTAAAAATCTTATAAGAACAATTTGGAAAGAAGGGATTCAGAGGAGGGGGACAGGGGAGGGGAAACAAAGGAGGCTGGTGGGAGGGGAGTTTTGATGATAATATATTGTGTATATTTACAGAGGTTGTCAATAAAATACTTTTTAAAAAATCTTCTATCAGTTGTCAGGCAGAACAAAGGGACCCTATTTCCTAGGAACCGGATCTCCTTTCTTCCTTAGAAAGCAGGCTTGCTTCTTACACACGTTTAGCATTGCTCCCACTCCTTGCAGCTCTGCAAAGAAGGGGGAGAGGAAATGAGAACATCAGGTGCACCTCCAGGCCATGTGCTTTCACAGAACATTCTTCTCGAGACAGAGCAGCAGAGAAAGGTGTCACATAGCTGCCTTGGGGAAGGACATGTTCTCAGTATGGCATGGTGGGTCAAATGCAGCCAGGCCTCACAGTCCTCAGTCATGAGTGGGTTACTTGAAGGTGGAGAAACTCCATGGGTTTGGCAGGAGATCAGGGATCCATCCACACATACATCAGATACCAACATACCTCAGAAAGACAGACCAACTTCTACGGCTGCTATAAGATCAAAACCCTCCTAGACAGTGCCTGACCTCACACTTCTGTTTGGTCTCCTGTGTCTGTCAGTTTTACAAATGGATAAAGAAATTGATTACAGGAACTTCGATAAAGAATGCCTGTGACATTGCCATGGCTCCGCTGTGATACCCTTCTCCACATGGTGTTCTGGGAATTGCAGTCTTCCTTGAGGGAACATGTTTGAGATGTAGCTATACCAGTTCTTAGTAATAACTTTTACATTTTTCTCTTTTGTAATAAGAAATTCAGGAGGCTGGATAAATGACTCATCGGTTAAGGCATCTGCCCATAAAGCTGAAGGACCTGGGTTCAATTCCCCAGTACCCACGTAAAGCCAGATGCACAAGGTGGCAAATACTCCTGGAGTTCCTTTGCAGTGGCTACAAGCCCTGGCATAATTTATCTCTGTCTCTGTCTCTGTCTCTGTCTCTGTCTCTCTCTCTCTCTCTCTCTCTTCTCTCTCAAATAAATCAAACATTTTTAAGAGAGGATTTCCAGACAAGAATCATCATAATGTTTTCACAATTTCATCAAGCATCAGTGTTCTTATTCCCAACTCCACCAACCTCAGTGTGTGAATTTCATCCATCAGATTACAATATGACTGTTGTTGCTGCTTCCACCACCACATACACATTCCAGATCTGAAAAGGCCTATTCCGGATGAGCCTTGTCTTTACATATCAAAGGAAGCTCTCCTCAGTGGTATGTATGTATGTATGAATTGTATGTATGTATGTATGTATGTATGTATGTATGAATGTATAAAAGTATGTATGTATGAATGTATGTATATATGAATGTATGTTTGAATGTATGAATGTAAGTATGTATGTATGTATGTATGTATGTGCCCACACAGCCACAACACAACAACAACAACAACAAAAATTATTTCTACAGCCACTTACAGAGAGAAAGATGAAAAAATGGGAGCTGTGAATGATGCCTGGACACACATGTATTGTCTGTCACCCAGAGTGTGGGTGAGAAATGGTGGATTCCACCCAGCCCTGTGGTCTCGCAGAATAACTGCTTTGAAACACCTTTAATCTCAAATCTCTAGTTTTCCCATGGGTGTAGGGGAGGAATTAAAGAGAAAGTCTCTGGTGTTCTGCTACTGTATATTCAGGATGAGTTTAAAGCATCATGGTAGGGCAGACACTGCAGACCACCTGCCTCACAGCCAGTTCCCACCTGTCTTTCTGAGTGGCAGGAGCCACTCACTCACAGTCTGGAGGTGCTGTTCATGCTTCCCTTCCAGGTAGAACATGGCCGTGTGACCAGCATTGGTCAAGACATCTGTGATACTCTCTGAGAAAAATTTCCTAAAAGATGATGAGAGGGCTTCTGGCTCTCCAGGGCTCTCCCTTCTCCAAGCACAGGAGCTATGGAAGACATTTTGAACCAACAATGCCAAAAAAACTAACACATTTATCATGGAGTGCAAAGATGATAGAGTTTTAGACACCAAAAAGATCAATCAGAGGACCACTTTGTCTCCATGTTATAAGAAACAATAAAAAGTCCTGATAAAAATATGCCGATATTGTTCTTCACTATTACTTATAGCACAACATCTCCTGTGTAATGTAACAACCTAAAAGAAACAACCCTGGGTCATAGGCTCTCCTGTCTCATACTTTGTGTGTGCAAATCAGAAGGAAAGTTTGATACAGTGCAACTTTCTGATGGAGCAGGTCTGGTGAGGCCTACCAGTCCTCATTTCTAGCAGGCAGGTGAAGTGATGTCTGCTGTATGTATCACCATCATCAGCATTCTAAATAGCAGTGCTTGGCCATCAAGTGACAGTGATCATACCATTTCTCTAAGGCTCAATAGTCTCTCTCTCTCTCTCTCTCTCTCTCTCTCTTAAAATTTTATTTATTTGCAAGCACATAGAGTGTTGCAGTCAGCTTTCTAGTTGCTTAGCAGAAAGAACCCAAGCAAAAGCAACTTGTGGAGGAATGGGTTTATTTGGCTTACGGACTCCAGGGGAGACTCCATCCTGGCAGGGAAAACAATGGCATGAGCAGAGGGCTGGACATCACCTCTGCCACAGCACTGCAAACAGCGGCAGGAAGGTGTGCCAAACTCTGGCAAGGGGAAGCTGGCTTATAATCCCCATAAACCCACCCTCAACGACACAGCTTTAGCAAGGTTGTAAAACCCAAACTGCCATCAGCTGAGGACCTATCAATCAAAACACATTCATTTGTTTGTGGGGGACAACTGGATCAAACCATGACAGTTAGCCCCTGTCCCCCACCAACTAATAATTATACATCATGTAAATATAATGAGTTCAGCTCAACTCCTAAGTCCCCAGAGCTTTCATTTGAGCCATAATACCAAAAAATTAACCCGTAATGGCACAGAACATTCACACTGCAAAACATTAAGCATGGCAAGAACAGATTGAACCAATACAAGATTTGAAACAACCAGGGAAACCTCAATCTCTAACTCCAAGCTCAATGACCCTGTATTTGAACAAGTCTCTTGGAGATTCAATTCTGCCCCTCCAGCTCGGCTACTCACAGTCCAGGAAAACTTCATCCAGTGCTGGCAGCTCACCTTGGTAGCCATCCATAGTCCTGGCATCTTATTGGGTCTCCATTGCAACCCACAGTTCATCCTCATGACACCATCAGGCTTCCATGCAGGCAATCTAGCATACCTGCTTCACATTGCTGATGGCCATTTTTCAAAAACAAAACTGTGATGTAAATCCAATAACCCTCTCTTTTTGCATTTGTTATACTCCACAGAACCAGGTGGGCTACCAACTTGTTAATCCGGGGGGGGGAACAAAGCATTCAGGTCCCTTACTTCAAAGAGTCTGAATTCTTCCTGTTGTTCCAATGCAGAACAGCTGGCCCAATCTCAATGGTTGTAATCTCTCAAATGATTCAGGTAAATGGGCAGAAGTTTCAGCCCAAAGATCTTTCTTTCTGTGCCATCTCCATCTGCTCACACCAATTCATCTTTACATAAAACCAACCCTGCACAGGTTCCCAGGACACAGGCAGGCAGAACACAGCAAGCCTCTCACACAAACTGCTTCTGGTACAGTCCTGACAAAGTTCTTTCTCATCCTAGTAAGCCAAACCTTACAATCTATAGTTCTTACTGCATTCAGGTCTTTCAACTCTGACCAGAATGGTCCATCAATCTGTACTTACAGCACTGCAAGGCACCTCTTAGAACAAGGTTTCAAATCCTTCCACATTCCTCCTGCAGATTCCTTCCAAAAGGCCAAGCCACGAGATGAGGGTTCTAGCAGCAACAGACCCCACTCCTGGTACCAGAACTGTTGTAGTCAGCATTCTATTTGCTGTGCAGAAAGAACCCAAGCAAAAATGGCTTGTGGAGGAATGGGTTTATTTGGCTTATGGACTTGAGGTGAGACTCCATCCTGGCAGAGAAAATGATGGCATGAACAGAGGGGTGGACATCACCTCCACCACAGCACTGCAAACAATGGCAGGAAGGTGTGCCAAACACTAGCAAAGGGAAACTGGCTTATAATCCCCCATAAACCTGTCCCCAACAACACAGCTCTAGCAAAGTTGTAAAACCCAAATTGTCATCAGTTGAGGATCTATCAATCTGAACACATTCATTTGTTTGTGGGGGATACCTGGATCAAACCATGACAGCGAGATACAGAGAAGAGAGACAGAGAAAGAGAATGGGCGCACCAGGGCCTTCACGCACTACAAACAAACTCCAGAATCATGTAGCACTTTGTGTGTCTGGCTTTATATTGGTCCCAGGGGCTCAGATCCAGGTCATTATGTAAGGACTGAGCTGGGGGTTAGAATTTAGATAATGCCCAGCAAAAATTTCAATGCACCTCAAAATTTAAGGAGTACCTGAATTCTTGTCTATAAAGTTAAAGGATTAAAATCATAGACAACCAGATATTAAGGTATAATGGAAGATTTTATTTAAGGGAACATGGGGAGTTACATGGGGAGAGATTTTAATAAATCTATACTGCTCAGACAAACAAGCAGAATAAAAAAAAAAGGTATCAGAGAGCTCCCATCATGAGAGGAAAAAGTTAATGTGGGAAAGAATTCTGAGCCCCTGGAAAATGAAAGTCTTCTTTCTAGGATACCATGTGGAAAAAAGAAGACTGGCCTTTGTTCTAGGGAAGCTTTTAAAACTTCCACTAGGTAAGTCAGAGGGACAGCTGATTGGTCTATACCTGACCAATCAACCTTTGCATCTAGGTTTGGGCTCTGGCTAAAGACACCTCCCATTCAAGGAGTGGGGGTCTATGGAGCTTGCCTGAACTGTCACAATTAGGCTTTGTAGGCAAGCACCTTAACAACTGAGCAATCTCTCCAGCCCAAGGGCTCAATATTCTCACAGACTCCCCAAGCTCATGTTTTTCGGTATCACCAGGAGATGCAGACAAATCTGTCCTAACAAACACATGCTTGGAGAAGTGAGCAAGGAAGCAGAGATGCTGGAGCCAGGTTTCCCTCTCCTGCCAAGTGGTCACTGATCTCATTACTTCACACAAATTGCATTGAGGACAGGGCTCTCAGCCTGTGCTTGTTTCCATGGCTACCCAACACCAGGCCTGCACCCTGCCTGGAAGCACTATGGAGAATGTTAAACTTGGCAGATCTTACAGCTGCTCCTTGGAACCTCTTTATGTAGGGTGAGTGCTATTCAGAAGCTCAATTAATGAAGATCTGAAAAGATTTAGAACAATCCTCCCCCCATGCCTTCTTTTGATGACAATGGAAGATAAATGTAGTTATTTTAATAACAATCCATTTGTCTGCAAGAATGGCAGCTTTATGAGCCAGGTGGCCCACAGACCTCTTGGGCCAAAATGCACACATCACTGCTGTCTAGCTGTACAGCTGGGAAAATGCCCTGTCCTCCCTTGGTTCCCTTCAGCCCATACCCAAGTCCCTCCACTCTCTTTATTCTGAGACACACCAGGCGCCAAGGAGCCATGGGGCACAGTGGCTTTGTTCAACCGTGAGTGAGGAAATCAGAGAATTCTTTTTTTTTTTTTTTTGTCGTATTTTATTTTTCTTCATACATTTTACTTCTTGGAAAAGTTCTCAATTTACAAGAAAAATTGAGGAGTTCCCATATGTCTCACATTCAGTTTCCCCTAATATTAACATCTAACACTAATATGACAGTTTTTGCAAATAATGAATCAATGACACAGTATTAGCTAAACCCCACAGCTCATTTAAATTTTCTTGGTTTTTAACTGAATGTCCTTTCCCTGTCCTTGGACTCAACATACTTTGGGCATTACTGTCTCTGGGGGCTTCTCTGTGATGGTATCAGTAGTGTTAAGGAGACTGCATGCCTTGCTGTTAGAATCCCTCTGGTGTTCTTGCCACCACAGGACTGGGGTTATTTCTTGTTGGAAATAGATCAAAGAGACAAACTGTCACTTTCCTCACTTCTGTCAGAGGGGTTCATTATCAGTTTGATTTAAGGCCACTGACCATGGCCTAGACTGTGTGGCTGAGGAAGTGTGTATGAGATCCCACAATCATTAGCTTATCTTTCTGAATTCTTTTTATACTGACCACTTTCAAGAGAGTCACATTGAGCAGCCTGAACCAAAGGAGTGGGTTTATGCTCCACCTCATCCAGCATGGAATAGCTATATAAAATATATAGATTCTTCCACATTGAAAATCTATCCATTTTCCCTGAGCTGTGCAACTTTCCATTGCTGAGATAAGTCTCAGAGAAAAACAATTCACTTGACTCTTGTGTCTGGGCCATGGTGAGGCAGGGCATTTGTGATGGTTAAGTTTTGCTATCAACTTGACCTTTTTAATTATCTTGGGTGGGTCTCTGAGGATGTTCACTGGAATCTTGAAGCCTTTCAGTAGGGGGCAGCATGTAAGGAAACTCAGGGAGCTAGAAATGAACATCCCTTCCTGGGAGGGCAGAGCAGGAAGGAAATTCCAGAGACCCAGGAAGCCATCGAGTCTTGGATAGGGTTAAAAGACCTCACCCTAAGGCTATGTAAATGGGGAGAAAAATCTCCTCTCCCCTCCCCCTGCCTGTTTGCCTGTTTGCTGTTCTGTGCTGGTGGTGTCGGGGATGGGTTTCTCCCCTGTGAAAGGGGGTCAGCCTCTTTGGCCATTATGGAATTTCTCCTGTATCTGTAGCTTCATTAAATCCTTTCTTCCGATAAACTGTGCCTGGTTAGGAGATTCATCCCAGCAGCATGTGAACTGACTAATACAACATCATAAAGGGAAACATTTGTGGAGAAGAGAGATGGGAAAGGACAGTGGAACACATGACAGTCTTCTTCACCAGGCGCCCTCTCTGAAGGTTCCTTTTATCTCCAAATAGCACTATAAGCTTGAACACATGAGCCTTTGGGAGCATTTCAGATTGCAACTGTAACCCTCCCCCATTTACTGATTTATCCAGTCCTTTAAAGCAAACCCATGGATATTTTTGTACTTTATCCAGTGCTCTTTCCCTCTTCCCAAATTGTCCCAGTTTGGTCATTTGGATCTCTTACAGCTGGCTTCAATTTATGCCTTTGGGCATATCCCTATCACAGTACTTCCTTTAAGAATATACTTTCTCATTTTCTAGTGAGATGTGATAACTTGGGCCCATCTTGCATATTTTACTCCCATTCCTGTGACTCCTCTCTCCAAGCTTCCCTGGTTCGTTTTAGCAGAGAATGGCCTTACAAACCAAACTCTAGAGGCAGGAGGAGTTGTTCCTGTTTGGGTTATTTTTTAGACCTTCTCAGCTATCAGAGCAAAAATATATATGCTTATACTAACCCATGTATATATGCCTGTAAACAGCATGATTCATTCTGATGTCTTTCAGCTCTAATAGCTCCTCCCCTCCCCCTAAACACCCACTCCAACAGAGAGGAAACTGGCCCTTGCCACCTGCCATCTTTTTATTGAATTCTCCCGTTCAGTTGTGACAGAATTAGAATCATTAGCTTGTACTGTCTTAAAAAATGACTGGGTAATACAGAGGCAAGGCTGGTTCTGGGATGGATCCGTGATGGAGCTTTTAGTAAGACTCATGGTCTCTCTGGCTGGTCTTTTTTCAGCCACCATCATTTCCAGAAATGCTCTGATCAGGGTTCTCTTCTTCTTCCTCTTCTCTGAGCTCATTTTATTCATGTGTACTCCAGTTAGATTCCTTTCTACTGTTTTGATCCCTTTTTGGGATTCCAAATTTATTTATATCTGAATATATTTAATGACAATATCCACAGACTTGGATTGACATAGAGCAGGAATAAGAGTGAGCTGCCCTGGTCATGGCCCAAAGACATCTCTCTACACCAACCTCTTAAGCTGGGGAAGAGATATAACAAAAGTCTTTGAGAGGTGAAGCCCTGGGTCCCTTCAGATGCTCCAGGTTCTAATCTCAGTCACTCCACACTGAGGTCCAGACAGGTTTGCCAAGCTCTAGCCTTTCACTCTGTACTTTCAAGTCAGGCACCTGTCCTTTGTCTTCTAGGAGTTTTCATTGCTATCCAGACATAGTGTGGCTTCTTCCTAAGTGAACTCTATTTCCCATTGAACTTGTATCATCTTGTGGAAGAAAAGGTGAAGTGAGGATTTTTCTTGGGTCAACAACAATAAAATATTCTTAGTCCTAATCATCTACAGTAGCTATTCTGTATGGCTGTTTCCAAGAGCCTTCCAAGAGACATTTCTCTCACCCCCAACCCCCAAGTCTTTCTTCAGTATTTCTATAGAATCTTTCACACTGTTTTTAGATCATGAATTCTTGAGTCCATGATCATATCATTAATCACAATTCCTTCAGAAACTGACTGTACATTTGACAAGTAAGGTGTCCTTCTGTAAGCAGCAGAAAAAGAATGAATAAAGGGTGTTAGAGCTTCCATTTAAAAGTTGAAAGTATGAGTAAGGTGGGAAAAAAGAGAAAGCTATTATCGGCAAAGAGAAGAACAAAATAAAAATTAAAAAAGTATAGGGTTGTAGTTGTCTTAGCAACTAGAGAGTCTAGAAGGGGAAAAAAGGAATTGAGTCCCTACACCCTTCATCAGCATAAAGCATGGGACAATCATGAATGCACATCCTTTTCCATGTTGTGGAAGAACCTTCTGGATCTCTAAGGCAGAAGGAAATCAAAGACAAGGGCATCTTGAAGTTAGAAGAACTCTCAACTTACTTCCTTTATCTAGTTTTTTATCATTAATATTGGGTTTTAGGTCAGAAAGGATTAAACTGAAAAATGGAAAACTCTATTAATTGAAGCAGCTTCAGAAAAAAAAAATTATAGAAAGGCCAATACCTACCTGAGCTTCGTGTCCTTCTCTATGAAATAAAGCAGTTGGAACAGATCGATGTTTTTCAGTCCTGGCTATATTTGTCTATATTTGGTGCTTTTTTCTATCTTCAATACTATGGATTGAACCTAAGTCCTGATATAAGCTAGGCAAGCCCTCTATTACCAAGCTTTATCCCCAGCCCACTCTTTATCTAACGTGTGTATGTGTTTATGTGTACGATACATAATGTGGTGTGTGGGCAGTATATGCACATGTCTATACAGATGCATTCACACTATGTGTATGCACAAAGGCCAGAGAAAAAATGAAGGGCATCCCCTCTCCATCCCTCACTCATGTGTCTCCTTCAGACACTGTCTCTCTGGTTCCAAGCTTGTTATTTTTACAAGCCCCAGATATTCTCTTGTCCCTGCTCTCCCTAGGAATGGAGTTAGAGAAGTGCATGGCCACTCTGCTCTTTACATGGGTGCTGGAGAATTAAACTCAGGATGTCTTAGGCCCTTACACTTGTGCGGGAAGCACTCTTATTCACTGAGCCATTTCTTTTTTCACTGTTTTATTTTGAGACAATGTCTCACTAAGTTGCCTGGAATGACCTTGAACTCATTATGAAGTCCAAGTAGGACTTGCTCTTGACATCCTCCTACCTCAGTTTCTCCCCTCCCCAAAAAAGCTGAGATAGCATTCCATGGAGCCCAGCTTCATTAGAATGGTCTGGGAAGACTTTTTTCTTAAAGATGTGATGCCCAGCTCTTTGATTAAATTAGGTTCTGTAGGGGTGGGACCACTTGTTTAAAGTTCCTCATGTAATTTTAAAGTGTGCCCAGTGTTGAGACAGGCTCAGAGTAATGCCTGAAGCTACATCTCTGTAGACAGAATTTTCTGTCATCACTATGCCTCTAAACTTAACCCTTGGGGAAAACAGAATTCTAAGATGAACCCCAATGAAGTTTGACCTTATGTAAGCTTGTTAAGTAATGGAACATTTGACTAAAAGAAATGCACTCCCCAATATCTCACAAAGCAGGCTTAAGTCAAATGTTCTTCTTTAAATGTTCTTCTTTAAAGAAGCAAGCTGCCATTCTGTGAAGGATATTCTATTATGGATTAAATGTTACCTCTCCCAAATCTCACAGGCTGAAATATAATTGCCAAGGTAATGATGCTAGGAGGTGGAATCCTTGGGAGGAAATGAGATCATGGTGGTAGAGATAGCTGCATCAATTAAACCAGTGTCCTGTGTCATTATGAGGAGAGGTCAAGGATTTTGCCTTTTTCCTTTTTGCCATATGAAGATAAAACTAGAGATCAGCAGGCTGCAACCCAGAAGAGAACCCTCACCAAGATGCAGCAGTACCTGGTCTCCTACGTGCAAAACAAGTGAGTTCTTTCCACTCTAAGTTCAATGATCCTAATCTCTTTCCATGCTAATAATCATAGTAGCATAATGATTGGGGTACAGTTTGGGTTGTTAATCTGACCTGAGTTTAAATTCCAGCTCTGCTAAATTGCTTATGGATATTTGGCCAGGTGGCATTAACCTTAATAAGCCTCATTGTGGTAGTTTGGATCAGATAGATGTCCCCCATAAACTTATGTGTTCTGAATGCTTGATCCACAACTGATGGCAATTTGGGAGGTGGAGACTTGCTGGAGGAGGTGTGTGGGGGTGGACCTTGAAGTTTATTATCCCCTAGCTTGCCAGTGTTAGTTCAGATCACTTTATGCTGCTGTTTTCCACCTGATATGGGGAGGTGATGCCCAGCCTCTGCTCATGTCATCCTTTTCCTGCCATCATGGAGTTTCCCCTTGAGGCTATAAGCCAAATAAAACCTTTACTCCCATCAGCTGCTTTTGGTCAGGTGCTATGTGCAGCAATGAGAAGGTAACTACAACACTAATTTTTCCCATTATATAAACTGTGATGAATAATACCCCCATTCAATCTTCTAGCCTTTAAGGGTAGAATTATGATAGGAGTCAACTGATGCAATGGATTTAATAAGCACAGAACTTATATCTTGTAGACTCAAAACAGGAAGCAGTAATGGTTGTTCCAAGTGCTTTGATCAGTGCTTTGAGACCATGTGTTCATGTTCAGCACCCATTAGACACTTCCTGAGGCACATCTGGAAATGTGGAACTGCCAGGAAAAGACCTAGGTCTGCAGAGGAGAGTGGTACCTTGCCCCGGAGCCAGCATGTAGGGACAATGGTTTGTCTTCAGTACCCATGAAGCTTCACCAGAAAGTGCCAGAAACAAATAATGGGCATGCCAGCTGGGTTCTGTACACAGAACAACTGCCTGGGGCTAAAGAAAAGGCCAAGGGGTTCCCATGCTTTAGCAATGTTATAGTCAGCCACACGCTGCTGGGATGAATCGCCAAGCCAGGCACAGTTTTGGGAGGAAAGTATTTATTGAAGTAATAGATCCAGGGGGAAGTTCCTTAATGGAGAAAGAGGCTGCCCCCCTTTTATAGATCAAAGCACAGAGAGAAACCTATCATCAGCAACTCCAAAAGCAAGTGAGCAAGAAATCCAGCAGGAACTCCTGGCTTGAGCTCAGACTGCTCTTTGCATTTGTATAGCTGGATTTCCAGATCCACCCCAGACATACCTTAGGGCTGGAACCTAGGATCTGGCCAAGGTGACACACCCTGCAGCCAGGCAGATGGAGACAAAGCACAAGCTTTAATAAACTCGTGAATCTATTGAGAGACACCCCTTCAAACTACCACAAGCATGTGCTTAATATATTCTGCTGTCCTTTGGGGGGGGTTGTCTGTTTTTGAGGCAGAATTTCCCAGATTGACAAGGAACTCACTCTATAGTCCCAGGCTGGCCTCAAACTCATGGTAATCCTTTTACCTCTGCCTCCTGAGTGCTGGGATTAAAGGTGTGTGCCCCCATACCTGGCTCTTCTTTCTTTTCACTTTGACTATTAAAGTTAGTGATTTCCAAGCTCTGCTCTGAACTACCTTTTGGCACCAAATGTAATATTTTTAAACTCAAAAACTGGGAGGCTGTTTGACAGCTTTAAAGACTCTACAAAAATGATTGCATTTCCAATGCATCATCCAGTAAACCTGGCCAAATCCCAGAATCTGCTCAAGCTAAGCTGTGAAACATAAGTTCTGAAGCTCACAGTGAAGATCCTAATATGAAATAAGGAAGAGAAAAAATGTAAAGCTGGGTCCCAGGAGAGACTTCTATTTGGCTGAGAAGAGCTTTTGAGAAAGTTACCTAGCTAACAGCCCTCAGAACTCACATTTATTTGGAATGGAGTATGCTGCAAAAGAGATGTAATGAAACTAAAAGATAGATAACTTCCCTCCTATGAAAAATACAAACATAAAAAGCAGAAACAAGGAACATTGTTATGGGCAAATGAAAGAAATTCTCAATTATATTGCAAAACAAATGGGGAAAGGTAACAGAGCCATTATCAGAAATTTAGCATGAGTTTAAAACCAAAGATAGATAAATTCATGGATATGAGAACCTTGAAATCATCAACTTCAGATTCAAGGGCTTTGAAGAATGCAGAATTTGAAACATGCCACAAACTTCAAGCACCTTCAAAAGGTTCCTTGGCAATATCAAAAATGAATTTAACATTGATGGCTCCTGGCTATATTTTTATTTCCTTTTTTAAATTTTTATTTCTTGAACATAGAAAGGAGTCAGAGAAAAAGATAGATGAGTTTCTTTCAAAATGCTTTTATATAAAGCATAATTCCTTTTAGAACCATGATGCTTATTTGAGAAGCAAGCTGAAATAAGCTCACTCTTGTGAAACAGCCATTGTAAGGAAACTGAGGCAGAAGGTACATTGTACTTGAACTCACTCAGACAAAGACTGCCTTTATTCAGCAACAAAGGAACACACTTCTCCCAAGTCTGAAGTCATATCCACCATGGAAAGCTTTTAGGAGGGTATTTAAAGAACTTTTGATGTGATATGGACTTCACAGATAAAGTTTTTCCTAGGTATGGGACTCCCTAAGTGACAGTCTATGGGAGACATATAAATGTGGATTGGGTTGGGGTGTTAAGCTCTTTTCAAAAAGGGCTTATCAGAGATAGGGTCCGTCAGATATGTAAAACATTCTCTCAGGTACTTTGAGGTGTTATCCCAGGTAAGATCCTGTGTAAAAACATTTTCCCAGGCTCAGGGAGCTGTGTTTGTCCCTTCAGCCATAACCACTGGAAGCTTTATGATTAAAATAAGAAACAAATGTCCCACACTCACGATGTTCAACTCTCCTAGTGGGCCCTGTTCACACAAGATGGAGGTGATCACTGGCCTCCGGAGACTACTTGTTCGCTCTGCAACTGCAAGGCTGAAAATATAGCAGCTAGAATGCTAAAAAGAGAGAGAGATTAAGAGAAGGAAAGAAAAAGGAAAGTAATTTGGAAATTTTGTTCAAGATGGCCTCAGTTATTTTTTAAAAATGTGGAAATTTAAAAACAGTGAGCATTCTCCCTTCCCAGTCCAAGACATTGAAGCTGGGGACCTGTGCCACCTTAGTTCAGGCACACAGTGTCCCGATCCTTGTCCCCCCTCTTCTGCCTGCTCACTCCACTCACCCTTCCCTTCCCCAGACTTTGGAGCTATGGGATCTGCACCACTCTAGTTCTGTTACATTGTTCCCTGGATCCATTCTCTCTTCCTGCCATATGCACCTGGCTGGGGTCTGCCACTGGAGCTAGGGGACCCATCAGCCCAGGTATACAGTTCCCTAGAGCTACTCTCCTTGCCTCATCAGGGAACTGCAAGGTCACCCCTAGGAGTTGGAGGACCTGTTCTATGTTTGTTGAGGCAAACAGCTCCCCGAGCCATTCTCCCTTTTCTCCCCTGGTGGCTAGTCAAGATCTCTGCCATTGGATCTGGGGTCCCAAGTGAGTTGGGACACTGAGACAACGGAACTGTGATCACCTTAACTACTGTATTCATGAAACAGTGCCAAGTACCTCCAAGACTGAGCTCCAAGGGCACAAAGCAGAACAATTATAAGCAAACACAAAGAAACACCTAGTACCATCCCACATAATCACTTAACACAGGTGTTCCAGAAAGATCTGACAATGAACTATATTCAGACAGGCAAGTGTCAATACAACATGGCCAACATGCTTCTGCAGTCAGCTTCCCAGTTGCTGCGCAGAAAGAACCCAACCAAAGCGGCTTGTAGAGGAATGGGTTTATTTGGCTTATTGGATTCAAGGGGAGCCGCCATCCCGGCAGGGAAAATGATGGCATGAGCAGAGGGGTGGACATCACCTCTGCCACAGCACTACAAACAATGGCAGGAAGGTGTGCCAAATACTGGCCAGGGGAAGCTGGCTTATAACCCCATAAGCCCGCCCCCAGCAACACAGCTCCAGTGAGGTTGTAAAACCCAAACTGCCATCAGCTGAGGATCGATCACTCAGAACACATTCATTTGTTTGTGGGGGACACCTGGATCAAACCATGACATATGTCTTCCCCCATGAACTACCAATCCTAATGAGAGAAACTTAGAGAAAATTCCAGAAAAAGAACTCATAAGAATAACAGTAAGTCTGTACAAAGAGGAACCAGATAAATTCCTGGATGAAATCCTGAGTAATCACGGGGTACACGGATGGGCATGCTTTGGGGACACTATCTTCCCAACATAAACTGATGGGTGCATTAATGACCCTACAGTAGTTACAGATTTCCCCAAAAGACCAACACATTTCTGAACCCATCAACATTTGACATGGAGGACAGAGGAAGACCATAGGAATGAGACAACAAAACAGACGAAGGACTATCTTGAAAGATGGAACGTGGGGGAAGGAGAGGAAAGAGGACCCTGGGCTGAAAGTATGCTCACATTACTGTGACTTACCATATCTTATTTTACCACAATGGAATAAAGCTAGAAATTAATGAGAAACTATAGAGAATAGACAAATTCCTGGAGACTGAATGGCAAAAGAGGGAAATGTGTCCTTTATGCCTCTTCATTAAGACACGAATTCTATTTATGAGGTGCTGCAATCAGCTTTCTCATTGCTGCACAAAGAACCTGACCAACAGAAAGCTGATGGGAGCAAAGGGTTTAGATTGGCTCACAGACTTGAGGTGAAGCTCCATCATTGCAGGGAAAACAATGGCATGAGCAGAGGTTGTATATCACCTCCTGGCCAACATCAGGCAGACAAGAGAAACAGGAGAGTGTGCCAAACACTCACCACGGTCCTCCTACCTCTGCCTCCTGGTGCTGGGGTTAAAGGCATGTACCACCATACCCAGCCTAAATACAGCTTTTTAGCAGATTATACTTCTTTGGGATGTGGGCACTTCAGCATCCCTCATTTCACAAAGGCATCCATCTGGAAAACTCCTTTTTGTTCTCAGCCTTCCCCCAACCTCTCCCTTCCTCACTCCTTCTTCTTTCAGAGTATCTTTTCTTTTCCCTAACTCACATAGCTAGCTATACCCCCATAAGCCCACCCCTAACAAAACACCTCCAACCAGGTTCCAATTCCAAAATTGCCATCAGCTGGGATCAATCGCTCAGAACACAAAAAATTTATGGGGGACACCTGGATCAAGCCACCACATGAGGAGCTTTTGTGAGTACTCACCTCTTCAATGCCACTGCTTTTCTTTCTTTCTAAGGTCTCATTCATGCTAGGTGAGCACCTCCCACCGAGTGCTTTTATTACTTTTTCATTTTGAGGCAGGGTCCCTCACTAAATTGCTTATTCTATAACCCAGGCAGACCTTAACTTGGCCTCCTGCTTTGGTCTCCAAAAAAGCTGAGGTGACAGACCACTCACTGGAGACTAAGTTTCAATTTAGATTTTAGGGAGACATATTCATAACAGAGAGATTTCTTATCAGGGTGCATGTAGAGCCAGGGGTAGATGGTACAGTACCTCTAGTCTATGGGCCAATAGCACATACTATAGTGACTGTTGTGTACTTCCAAAAGCAATCTCTGTCACAGCTCCTTTGTGTGCCTTAATATCCATCAAACTCCCAATCTGCCCTCTAAACAGAAAACAGACATCAAGTGGATGAATGAATGATAACTATGTGGAACTCGGAACCTCTTCAGCTCTTTTATGAATACACCATGGATCCTTAAAAATGACTCTGGGGAGTGTAAATCCAGGACTATGTCAGAGTGCGGTGGGTAGGATATCACTCTTTTATCTTTGAGTAGCTTTATAACTAACTGTGATGATGAGGCAGATTTTGCTAAACTTTCCCCAAAATTCTCCTCTGGGCTAAAATCATGTATGAGAAGTTTCAAGAGAGAAGGCTCATTTTTTTCTGAAAATTGCAAACCTAAATTATAAACTCAAGTCAATAAGTCAGAGTTCTAAAAGTTCTAAAAATAGGTGTGGATAATAAGAACGCTTTCTCAACCAAAACCTCAGCCTTCTCTCTGCTGCACTCAAAGAAAGCAGAAACAAATCTTTCTCCTCAAGTGGAAAAATGGTAATGGAACTCGACCAGATGCCTTGGACTCTGGGCACTGACAGTCCATTTCCATCAGTCTCACTTCATTTTGACTGAAGCCTTACTTTCAGTGCATGACATTCAAATACCAAATCAGGCCACGTCTACCAAGATACTCTTTAAATAAGTAAATAGTGGCTTCTACTAGCAGGCATGCTTATTTTGTACTTTTAATTATCAGTGATCACAAGTCTGTACTGAAGGAGGTGAGCTAATGGCTGGTTGAATTTTAAGCACACAATCTGATGGACGTTCTTGGGAACATGAGAATATCTAGAGCTCTCTCTGATGTGGAGTGGGCTGGAACAGAAAAGGGCTTCAGCAGGGCTCTAGCTTCACCAGACAGAGAGAGAGGGAAGCAAAACACACGAGAAGCTTTCAGAACAACTATCTTCCTAGTGAGATGGGGAAGCCAAAGTTCTCTCCACCTGGCTTCTTCCCAACCCTGCTGTTTTCAACACCCAACTACGTCACTGGGGCATTTTACCATCTTGCAATTAAGATAATGGTTATGGAAGGAAGTAGGGAAGGAAACAAAGGAAGGAATTAAGCAAGGAAGAAAAGATAGCAGCATAGTTATCTAAAAAGAGAGTTAGGGGGCAGGCACGGTTACCCACACCTATAATACCAGCATTCAGGAGCCTGACACAGGAGGATTACCATGAATGTCTGGGCTCTAGAATGAGACTGCATCTATCTATCTATCTATCTATCTATCTATCTATCTATCTATCTATCGATAGATAGATAGGTAGGTAGATAGATAGTCAGAAAAGTGATCCAGAAAGACATAGATCTTTCTAAATCAAATTTAATTCTTAATTCTTTTCAGTCCAGGTAATAAATTCAACATGATTTTATAATTTTCTCATATAACTAAATCTATGGGGAAAAATAACAATAAATACTTTTTGGGGGGGTCGCACTCTAGCTCAGGCTGAGCTAAAATTCACTCTGTAGTTTCAGGGTAGCCTCAAACTCACTGCCATCCTCCTACCTCTGCCTCCCAGTGCTGGGATTAAAGGCATGCACCACCATACCCAGTCTAAATACAGCTTTTTAAAAGATTATAATTCTTCTTTGGGTTGTGGGCACTTTGGCACCCCTCATTTCACAAAGGCACCCATATGGAAAACTCATTTTTGTTCTCAGCCTTCACTTGCATTTCTTCCTCAATATCTCCCCCAACCTCTCCCTTCCTCACTCCTTTCAGAGTATCTTTTCTTTTCCCTAACTCACACATCCATAAAGTGACAGATCAGCCCCTGTTCCTCTCCAAGAACTCACAGAAGGCGAAGGCTTCTGTTGGTAACTGCTGAGGAAGACTCCACAGGATACCAGACATCCTTTGACATTCCAGCTGCCCTTTCTTCTGCTAGGAAGCTGCAGAAGATGGTGGCACAGCTGCCATTGCCTTCCCCTGAGAGGCTGGCCTTGGAGCAGGAGCTAGCACCACAGGGATTCTCGGAAACTGGCCTTAAAGCTAAAGTGGCCAAGCAGGGGGCCAGGAAGGGAGAGTATTCATTTCTGGGGACTCCTCCCCGGGTGTCACCCATCATCCAGCTGGTAGGACCCAGCAGCTGCAAAGACAAGATTCCATCCCCAAAACCAGAAGTTTCTAACTGCCTTCTAGTCACCTAAAAGGAATTACATAAAATGACAAATATTTGACTGTTTTGATCTACAATATGGTTATACCTGATCTCATATGGTTCAATTTACCCTGTGTTGTGTCTAAATGACCAAAAAAAGAAATCATGGAAGAAAAAAGGCCCTTGAAGGAATGCCATGTGGATTATATCATATGTTTAAAAAAATACCCAGTGGATCCCCGTTAGCCCACAATAAAGTTGTTACTCATCAGAGTTGTGAGGAAAGTGGTCTCAACCTAGGCATACAGACATTTCAGCACCCAGTTCAGAAGTCACACCCGCTTGCAAAATGTTCCCAACTTTTCTCCAATTCATTTGTACATTATTGTCATTCATTAGCCTTTCTAAAGATAAAGAATAACAAAAATATGAATTATAATTAGGGATGAGGTGGAGCTTCACTGTGAAGTACTTGCCTGGCATGCCTGGGTTCAATCTGCAGTACTACCACAAATAAATAATAAATAAATAAATAAACAATCTGAAATAAAGTATGACAAAGAGATTGACATTTTCCAAGCCCTCACACTGACCTTCAATAATAAACTATTCTGAGTTTTTGCTCAAACAGTAACACATTTCTTGACAAGAGATAGCTTGGGCTTCACAAAAGAAGAAATGTGTTAGAAACAATGCTTGGCCCATGGAGTTCTTGCTCAAGTCTCCAGAAATGTACACCTGCTGATACACTACCACCCAGAACCACTGGTGGAGGAAAGGGCTCTCCTGGGAACTGAGACTCTTCCTCCAAGAGGTCCCCAGGTGAGTAGCTTCATAGAAAAGTGGACTTTCTCAACTCATCCCATAATAGCGAAGGATGATGAATCATGGATAAGCTAGGATTCATGTTAGACCCCCTATCTAACATCGAGAAACCCTAACATGGCATCCTAATCTCCTCACTAGACCTAAGTTTCCTGACATAATTTTCCTGACCATGACCATGGGCTAAGGTTTGTTGTTTGGAACATTACTGATGAGAATAATTTATCATCTATTATTTATTCTCTCCCATCACATTTTTTAACCTTTTCTCCTCACATTTGCCATGTTTTTTTAATTTTTCTAGCAAATACTCTCCCCTTGATGTCTTTTCACTGTTATAGAGGCTAAATCAGGGATGGATGAAAGAAAGTCTAGGGAGTCCAAGTTCCTTCGAGGACCGTGTTCACTGCAACAAGAGCTCTGTGTAGAAACTTTGTGGGAGATGACTCAGCCAACACCACAGGGAGAGGCAGGGAAGATAGGGGAACACTTCAACATCAGTCAGGGTACTTGCTGTGGGAGGATGGAGTTTAAGCTGGCAAGCTGAGGCCTCTGAGAGCCAGGGATGATACATGCTTCAGAGCTAGTCCACCACAGAATACAAGGGAGATGGAATGTACACACCACCCCTCCAAGTGTGTGGAGAGCCGGTAGGACATAGAAGTGAACTTCACAGATGTTTTGGCTACCCAGTAGGTGTGGAAAGCAAACTTTGATGTGAACAAAGCTATCAGGAAAATAAATAGTTGAAATTTAAAGGAATGTGAGGCAGAGAATAGGGTGCAATAGGGGTGCTGACATAAAACTCAATTTCAAAAACAGCCACAAATAGCAAGGTGATAGGTTAAAATAATTGGGAAAAACAATGTCAGAATGATGCTAATCAGAGGAAGAAGGTCTGTTATAGCCTATAGCCTCTTCGAAGTTGAACAAATCCACTCCAAGTGTGCAACAAAGACTATCTCTAAATATTCGGAAGAACCGCCCCCCTGCTTTCTACTTGAACACATCAAGCTTCACCCCCAAGTTCTCCACACTTCAATCTCTGCTCCACTGAGGGTCATCTCTGACTGCCCAACGGCTGATGCCAGACTTACCACAGTGGCTATGCAGCCTTGTTCAAGCTGCTCAGCCTATCCAGGACCCCACACCCATCAAGACCAGCCTCCTCCCTCATGACCCAGCTCAAACTCACCCCCCCATCATGCCAGCAAGGCGCTACCAACACCCCAAAAATCCTGACTGCTCCCTCCCCCTCACTTTGCATTGTTGTAAAGGACAGAGAATGTCCCTGTCCTAATCCCTGAAACTCTTAAATATGTCACCTTAGGTGCAAAGGGGACTTTGTAAGAGACTGAGGTAGATGATTAGCTTGGATTCCCTGGGTAGGCTCGGTGTAACCAAGAGTTCCAAGATGGCGGGGTAGGCAGAAGAGTCCGAGTCAAGGAGATGCTGGACTTCTGTGGTAGTTTGAATAATGTCCCACAATATAATTTATTATAATTGTGTTTATTAAGGCTGAAGGAGGTGTGTCACCTTGGCCAGATCCTAGGGTTCAGCCCTAAGGTGTTTCTGGGATGGGTCTGGAATTCTAGCTATACATATGCAAAAAGCAGTCTGAGCTCAAGCCTGGAGTTCCTTTTGTTTAGTTGGGAGTGTGCTTGCTTGAGGTGCTGGTGGTGGGCTTCTGTCTCTGTCTCTGCTTGGATCTGTGAAAGGGGGCCAGCCTTTTTCCTTAACTTCCCCTGGATTTGTTCAATAAATATTTTCCTCCCCCAAATTGTGCCTGGTTTGGAGATTCATCCCAGCGGCATGTGGCTGACTATGACAACAGCTGACATTAAAGATGGAAGAGACCTCTGGCTACAAGTGGCCACTTGAGGACCTAAGAGGTTGGCAAGGCCAGGGAATGGATTTCCCATTAAAGACCAGGGACACTTTGATTTTAGCCTGAAAGACACCATCTTGGACTTCTCCTTTCCAAACTGGAAGATAGTAAGTTGGTGGTACATATATTTTTATTTATTTATTCATCATTCATTCATTCATTTATTTGTGTGGGGGGGCACACATGCCATGGTGCACATGTGGAGATCTGAGGTCAATTTCAAGTTGTCTGTGCTCCACCTTCTTGAGACAGGGTCTCTCACCATGGCAAATGAACTGCAGACTCTAAAAGAACATCAGATTATCTGGCCCACAGGCTTCTGATTCTCCTGGCTCTGCTTCTCACTGTCGTAGGTGCTTTGGGATCGCAGATATGTGTACCCTTTGCATCTCCATTGAACCTAGGTAGGCAGGCTTTGCAAGCAAGTGCCTTTAACTACTGAGCCATCTCTCCAGGTCCAAAATGGTCTTATTTTAAGCCACTAATTTGGTGATTCAGCACAGAAGCATGGGATATCAATCCAGTGGCTATGAAACCTTGCTCCTCAGGGCTTCCTGCAGCGAATGAAACCAGAGCAGCTGTGTGCCCACCAGACGCATCCATCACAGACCTCTGCATAAAACTCCACTTAAGAAAGGATTCTTTTTTTTTAAGGTAGGGCCTCTTTCTGGCCCAGGCTGACCTGGAATTCACTATGTAGTCTCAGGCTGGCCTAGAACTCATGGCAATCCTCCTACCTCTGCCTCCTGAGTGCTGGGATTAAAGGTGTGTGCCACCATGCCCAGCTAATTTGCCACATTTTTAAGGCTTAAAATACAATGTCCTCTAACATTAATTAGTAATTTAACCCTTAATTTCTCCATTTTAAGAGAGTAAATGAAATATGGCACTCCTGCTAAGAGTATGGGTTCTGGAGGCTGGTGACCTGGGTTTGAATCCTGGCTCTATCATGTACTAACATTGTAACCTTGGGAAATTTAGTTTGTCACTGCTTAGTTGATTTGTCTTAAAAATGAGGACAGAATAATATCTACCTGTACTGGGTTGGATAGTAAGCTTCCCCTGCCCCCAAACCCCCATACTTCCCAGACCTTGAGAATGCTGCCCTTTCTGAGAACAGTCACTACAGATGCAGTTAACTAGGATGAGATCACACCAGTTTTGTGGTTGGTCCTCTGTTAAGAGCATCCTTAAGAAACAACTGCAGAGCTGTGTGTGTTACTAATGCATGGGAAAGAGGAGAGGAGAAGCAACACAAATAGATAATGTTTGAAAATGCTTCAATGAAGCCTAACACTTTTATGCTAATTAAACAAATAATATTTTTCAAAGGGGAGACAAGCTGATACTATTAAAATTTTTGCTTAAAATAATAACTTAAATCCATAGACCACAGGGTCCCATTGATTAGAGTTTAAATCCATAGTTCCCAAGTTTTGGGGGGCCCATTGGTAAGAACTTAAACCTGTAGACCCCATATTTCCAAGTACAATTTCAGGGTCCCTTCAGTAAGATTTGAAATCTATAGTTCCTAGACTTTTGGGGGAACCCATTGGTAAGAACTTAAATCCATAACCTCATACTTCCTAGTCTCTCTGTTGCCCTACAGATGGAAATTATCACCTGAAGTTCTACTTAGTTCTCCAACCTGACCTTTTTGTAGAAAAAAATGGGGAAAAACCATCTGAACTGACCGCTACTGGACCTAATCACTCAAGTTACAGTCTCTGGCTCAGTAACTCCTAGCTCTCTACTCCTAGCTAACAGGTCTCACAGACTGAAGTAATACAAACCTCTAGATGTCAAGGCTAAGATTTCAACTGATGTTAATTTGTCTATAGTTTAAAGGTTATAGAAAAAGTCTTTGAGGCTCTCAGTAACGTAAATAAGGCTTTTCTATTGGTTAAGATTTTAACTATTGGGAAAAACTGAGTTTTATAGTTAAGGTTCACTCATTAACAGCCCACTGATGCTATGTAGAAGCCAAAACCAACTGGACTCATTGGAGCTAAAAAGGCCAAGGTTTTGGCCTCTGCTCCCAAGTCACAAGAAAACTGAAGATGATGTCACCTGTCTTTCTGATCAGGGAGGACACGGAGATCCAGAAACAAAAATGGGTGTATAGTATGAGACAGGAGAGTCACAACTGAGGACAAAACCAGTCTTCTGGGTTTCCTAAAGGAGAAAGGCCACATGGTCACCTCAGCCTTGACTCATCTTAACCAACACCACCAGATGCTACAGAAACCACAGTGCTCCTCCCAGGTCCCTAAAATCTTTGGAGAGCCATTAGAGATGCCCTTAGAATAGTATATGCTTAATTAAGTTTTAGCTGCCTGCTTGGTCTTAAACACTCAGAAAGAACTGTATAATTAAAAATATAGTGTTATAATAAAAACTTTCCAAAAGGAAAAACAGATAAGGTCTTAAAACATATTGGGCCCCTCTCTAATAGTTCTAGTCCTATAATAAGGAAAAATAATTGTAGATATCAAGATGGTTGTTTTCAAAGTTGAGTATATAAGGTTATTATACAAAATCACATGGCTTACACATCCTCATCACAGCCCAGGATGATGTATTTGCCATTATCAAGGTCAAGTATAATTTATATATATATATATATATATGTGTGTGTGTGTGTGTGTGTGTGTGTGTGTGTGTGTGTTCTTTATATCTCTGTTAATGTGTCATTTGCTTTACAAGCCATACAGGAACAGACTTAGACCATGTCAGACACCACTGTGCATTCATTGAACATTTCTGAGAGTGGATCTCAGTCAGCTCATGCTCACATGGTCTTGAGAGAATCTAACTCCATCTGCCTGGGTTCCTTTGAATGCTCTCCAAGGCCTGGAAGTCTCCCAGAATGGAAATCCATTTTACTGTGTGCACACTTCCCCTTAACTTCCTGCTTTTGTTCTCTCTCCCCAACTTTTTTTTTCAGGAACTGTCATCTTGTACTCCACCAATACACTTTCGGGGTCCCTCAGAGTCCCAATAAAGAATTTTCCCAACTGCCACACCCGACAACCCACTCAGCTCAAAGCAGTTAGAATCATTCTGTATTCCAATTCCCTAAAGGCAGTTAGGGTTACTTCTTCAGAAGGGGGATTGTGAGAGTTTAGGGTGACTGGGACCCCCAAAGTAAAGAGCAGGAGTGCCCTTGGACTTACGTTTGCCATCTCCACTCATCTCTGGCTTAGCCTGTTTTTTCTAAAAACAACCTGAGCCCCTCCCTAGAGTGGGAGGTCTCCTTTACTAGAACTCAAACCTAATCCTGGAACTGTGATTGGCAGAGCTCAGACCAACACCTGAACCAGAGGATATAGTTACCTGGAGACAGTAAAATTGTTCTCTTCTCCTCATGGTTGGCCATTGAGAGACTCATAAACCTCCAGGCTTCTGGTAAGCCCCCTTTCTCTCAGCGATGAAGGACCTCTTCTTCTCCCACATAGACTTTTTTCCTCATGATGGAGCCTCCTATGTTTTCCTTTCGATATCTAATAAAGCCTCTCTAAACCTTACCCTCTGGTGGTCTATAATTTTAATTCTTTAAATTTTTATGACAAGAATCCAGGCACTCTAATTTTGTTGGTGTATTGGCAAGTAACCCCAAGTTTACCATTACACCCTCAAATAAATAAACAAATAAATAAAAATACTTTTAAAAAGTTAATAATAGTACATGGAAAGGCTTGAGGCCACATCCTGGCATATTAAAAGTTAAATAAAGTTCAGTAAAGGTCAATGGTCATTGTTGCTTCACAATTAGTCACCTTCTCACAATGACTTTTCAGCATACTATAGGTGATGGTTGTTAAGAACCTCCTGTGTATGGAGGGCAGCTCTTTACCCTGCCTGTGCCTTCGATGGGGAGGGATCCAGTGAGCCCTTTACTACTTTGAAGGGCTCAGCCCTTTACATTCTAAATCAGAGCCTTCTGAGTTCCTTGCTGCTAGAACACTGGTTCTCAAACTGGAGTCTGAGGATCCTTGGGCGTTACCACAATGCATTGAGGGCCTCCACAAAATCCTGTCTAATTTATGTGTCTGTGTGAGACCGCATTTTTTTTCATATACTATATTAGTTGTCTTTCTCATTGCTGGGCAAAAGACCTCCTTCAGTCTGGGACTCCAGCTTACGCTATCCATAGTTAGGGTCTGTCCTCACACCTCAATTAACCTAATCTAGGAAATCACTCACACATATTCCCAGAGATTTGTTTCTATGGAGATTCTAAATCCAGTCAAATTGACAACCAGAGATGAACCATCACATATACTTTAGCCACAACAGTGGACTGAATGCAAGAGGAGATTGAGTCCAGCCATCTTCTATTGAGCCAGAATTTAAAGAAATTTACAAACAGCAAATCAGTGCCTCTTTTCAGCATATTTTGTTTTGCATTAAATATTTTTGGCATCATATAAGTTCACTATTGCTATTTTAAATGAGTTGGTAAATGCTTCATTTTTTCTGTTTTCATTTTATTTTATTTCAGTATATTTTATTTGTTTTGTATTAAATATTTTTGTCATCATATGGTAAGTTCATTATTGTTATTTTAAATGACTTGATAATTGCTTCAATTTTTCAGTTTTACCTTCTAACATTGCACATGTAGCTCTATGAATGCCACATACACAAAAGCACTTTAGATTTTACAATAATTTTTAAATATGTAAGGACATTCTGAGACCAATAACAAGAAAGGCTGAAATAGAGTGTTTAGAACAAGAAGTTTTACTTTTAACCATTGAAGCAGCTGGTGTTCACTCATTATATAGTTTTAATACAAAGTTGACCGTGACAGCTGTCTGTGGGACTAAACCTGCTAATGAGGTTCCAGAAAATAAAAAGCCATACTCTGCACACAAACAAGCAACAAGGCAATTGATGTTGAGATTCTCTGACTTCTTCTTCTTCTTCTTCTTCTTCTTATTATTATTATTATTATTATTATTATTATTATTATTTTGGGAAGCCATTCAAATAACATTTAGCTTTTGGTGTAATCCTGGAATCCAAGCAAAACTCTCTAGGCAAATATGCCAACTTGGGCTATGGCAGAGATTTTCTTTCTTGCTTTGGATCCTGATAAGAATCCAGAAAAACATAGTATCAGGAGTCCTTAACAAAAAGATGGGCTCTATAATTCCACAGGGGCTCCACTGTGCGTCCTGTTGAAGTTCTAACCTAACCCTAACTGCCTTCTCTGTGTGAACATGACACACTTCTTATCTTGCAGGGTGGTTATAAGAAGTTAAGATCATGCACAGAATCTGGGTACAGTATTCAATGAGCGCATAGTAAAAAAGTTGCTAGTGCATTACTGCAATTCCACACCCATCTGAGTATGTAGAGAAGGCTGTTTTTCATGGAAACCAAGCAGCAAGTCCATCTGGATGAGCCAGGCTCCTGAGCAGGCAGCTTCTGAATGATGGGACAGGTCTAACCCTTGGGTTTCCACAGTTTCTCATCCTAGCCTCAGGAATCCTAGGAAAAATGGAGAATGAGACCCTTGGTATCATTCTTAGTTTGATAACCATGAACTCTGGTTCAGTCCAAATAAACAAACAAAGAGGGGATGAGGAAGGAGAAGGGGGAGGAGGAAGGGGAAGTTAACCCTGTTGTAGGCAGTTGCTGAGATAGCAGTGTCCCTGAGAAGTCCCCAAATCCTGGAAGTCCTGCTTTAGAGATAATACCTCTGTTCAGCCCTTCATCACTTCACATCTCAAAGCACCCACGGGCCTCAACAGGTTTCCCTCAACCAGCAGTCCCTCAGGACCTTATACTCTGCACCAACTGCCCTAGCATCCATCCTGTCCTGGCTCATCCAGGTTGAAGAGCTGAACCTGTGCATAGTCTCTGATTTCCCAACTCAGAACAAACCCCAGTCATACTCGCTCCCCCCATAATACAGCTTTCAGGATTACACATTGGGTTTAAAAGCCACTTGCACTTCCATGTGGTTTTCCATGATTCCCAGAGATGGAAGGAATTCTTCCTCCTTCTGTTTTTACCCCCATTACCTGCTCTTGTACCTCTCCTCCACCTCCCATCTGAGTTTACTTAGGGTAGCTTGTAAGAGCACTGGGGGGAGGAATTTACTGGAGGACGGCCTATTTACCATTAACAGCCAGTAACTCCTCCAGGAGGGGAGACCTCAGGAGACCTTGGCCTACCCTTAATCTCCCTTATTACTTGCACTTATCTTGACATCTGTCTTATCTCCATCATAAGACCCCATTAAAGGATTTAAAGATAAGACCACACCTCTTCATCTGCCCTTCCCTATCATTTCTGTACAGAGATCCTCCTCACATTCAGGAAGAAAGGGATGACGATTCAACACAGTTCAGAAAATGTTTTTAATAACTAATCTATGTGGTATTTAGACTTACTATGTTTTGGGGTTACCTATATGTTTTTCAATATTTTTTCTTAATGTATTAGTACTTAATACTATTAAGCCCTTTCTCTGTGACAGGCTGCACGCGTGTATTGTCTTGTTTATTTTTCATGCAACTCTATGACAGTTTCTGTCATTTTCTCCCTTTATAACACAAGATGACTATGAATAAGAGAGACGGCCCACTTAGCTAAAGTTTCTTATGCTTCAGTTCTATTGCTGCCTTACTGTCAAGTTCTGAATGTCAACAGCTTTCCAGGGCAAGCATCAGACCTCAGCCTCAACCACTCCATTCTGACTGAAATGCTCTTTAGATTATCAATAATGGGATGGATAGATTATACTTTGTAGGTGGTAAACATTAAAATTTTAATTTGCTGTGAATGGTAAAGACATCCTTCCACCGAAATTATTTTTTTAATATTTTATTTATTCATTTTCAAGCAGAGAGATACAGAGAGAGAGAGAGAGAGAGAGAGAGAGAGAGAGAGAATAGGTGTCCCAGGGTCTTTTAAAAGTGTCACCAGCTTGGTCTAGAAGACCCATATAGGAGCTGATCAGGGCAATTCTTTGAACAATTTTTAAAGTTTAAGCTCTACCTACTTATGTTTCTAAATGGAATGGAATAGTAGGAATGCCCTTCCCTCATTGATTGGCAAAAGTTCTGAACAGGAAGAGGCTTTTTTTTTGGGGGGGGGGCTCATACAACAAATAGAAGCAGATGAAATAAAGCCAAAAAAGGGCTTAGTTTCCTCAAAAATTACATACGCTATCACGATAGCAATATGTTTTGTTTCTAAAGGAATTAACAAAATGGTAGCATTTGACTGGTAAGCACCAAGTTATGCTAAATCCACATGGACCTGATGCTTCCATGTCAATGCTCTTATGAGATAGTCATCTCTCCTTTTCCCATCCTCCAATCTTCCATGTTTTCCTTTCTTTCTTTCAAATCTATTAAATACTTCCTTTCTCATAATTAAATGTTTTCCTTTTTTTCTTCTCCTTTTGTTTAAAATGTAAGGTCTCACTCTTGCCCAGACTGACTTAGAATTCACTATGTAGTCTCAGGCTCACCTCAAACTCACAGTGATCTTCCTACCCCTACCTCCTGAGTGCTGGGACTAAAGGAGTGGCCAGGTTTTTCATTTTTAAACTTTTATTGACAATTTTATACATGTGTTGATTTTTATCATAATCCCCTCTTATGAGTTTCTCCCATCTTCCCTCCTTCATCTCCTTCCACTGAACCCCTTTTTCCCAACTAGTCTATCTTCCTCTCCTCTCCCATCCATAACGGAATGTCAATAAGTCCAATAATGTGTAAGTCTTGTGCAGATAATGACAGTGTCTGTGAGGTCATGAATGCACTGCCATGTCATGTCCAGTAGCATTTCACAGCACTCATTCCCATGTTCTAGTACATTCTTTCCACCCTTCTTCCACAATGTTCTCTGAGCACTGGAGAGCTAATCTAGATGCTCTATTTACCACTGAGCACCCCAAAGTCACTTATTCTCAGCAATTTGATGAGCTTTGAGTTTACTCAGTAGTCACCAACAATTGCACAAAGGAGCTTCTCTAACTTAAGGGTGACAACAGCACTGATTTATGGGTATAAGCATAAATATTTTAGAAATTAGGTGAACTCAATACACCCATGTAGCCAAACTACTGTAGTACTTTCTTTCCAAGATCTTTGACATCCTAGCCATAGGATTTTGGCTAGATTTTTCAGTTCCAGGCATGAATTCCTCCACAGTGAAGGTCTCAAATACAATCAAAGCACAACTGGTTACTGCCATATTAGTCATGCCACCATTGCACCCGTGGGTACAACTCACCTAACTGTCAGTTGTTAGTTCATGAGGTTCACAGCTGGGAGAAACTACTGATGACTTTTCTCCCCCAGAAACCTACATAACACCTTCCAGTATTGTGGTAGCTATCCAACAGGACAGCAGCTTTCAGCTCAGCTCCAGCTTGATTTCCTGTAACTGAAGTTTGTGGTGTGTTTGCAGTTACCTTCATGTTGCTTGCACAAAGCACCCAAGCAAAAGGAGCTTGTTGGAGGAAAAACTTTATTTTGGCTTACAGATTCGAGAGGAAACTCCATGATGGCAGGGGAAAGCGTGGCATGAGCAGAGGCTGGACATCACCTCTGCCACAGCAGGTAGAAACCAAAGCAGCATGAAAGTGAGCCAAACTAACACTGGAAAGCTAGAGGTAATTAACAATTAAGGTCCACTCCCAGAAAAACACTTCCTTCAGCAAAACTCTGCCTCCCAAATTACCATCAGTTGGGGATCAAGCATCCAGAACACATGAATTTATGGAGGACACCTGTCTCAAACCACCCCAGGTGTCTTCAGCACTAGGTCTTACCATCTAGTTCTAGTCGGCAACTAAGAACTATGGCCATAACCTTTATTGTTTTGGTAGCCTCATGGGTCCCCCTGACCAACAACTCACTGAGGTATCCAAACCCTGGCCAGTGATTCTTATTTTCTATAAAACAATGGACCAATTCTTATTTAAAGTCATAGAAGTAAGACCCATACAGAGGTTCTATTCACCTGGTCTTTGGAAGCATCTCTCCCAGAAGAAACCTGTAAGGCAGGAGTAGAAGCAGAATTAGAAAGTGGAAGATGATATGCCAAGATCCAGTTTGAGCGTACTCTCTCTTCTTCCTCCCTGATAATGTGGAGATGTGATGCCTGGCTAGTGCTCCCACCATGATAAGACTTTCCTTTGAAACTGTCAGCTAGAAATAAACCATTTATTTCATAAGCTGCCTCTAGTCAGATGTTTCATCTCAGCAATGAGAAGGTAACTGCTACATGAGTCTTTTTTTTCAAATTGATCTCTCACTGATGAAAATAAGATAAAATCTACCAACCCTGACCTTCTAAACTTCATATAGCTTTAACACAGAAATGTGAGCTTAAAGGTGATTTCATACAAAGTCTTCCTTTCCAGCTTGGAGTGGGGAAGTGACTCTGTCAATATCATACCTCATGCTCTGTGGTCAATACAGAAAGTAAACCCACTGTGTGATCATTTCAGGAGCTGAGGGAAGTATCTACGGCACAGTGTGGAAGTGGTCTAGATTTTATTTATTAACAGCTGCATGGCCTGCCAAGTCCCAAGCAGCGAATCAGACCCTTCACTCCGTCCTGAGCTTCTGCTGCTGGCAAACTTGTTTTTGCCTCTAATACCCTCAAGCAGCCAATTTCTTTCTGGGGTCACAGCCAGCTGTGCTCTAACATTTCAGCAAATTAAAAATTAATTACCTCAATAATGGATTAGTTACCAAGTCTAATCATTCTGAAATAGGACTTAGACTTTCCACTTATGGAATTACAAAATGCTGTGCTTCTATGTGCCCATCATTTTAGGGTTCCTGAGACTATGAAGCCTTAGCTGACCCAGGCAGACATTCACACCTGAAAACAAGTAAATTGGATGAAACCCAAATATTTGCTACTGGGAAAGAAGAAATCATTTAATTATTATATAAGGTAATAAACTTAACAGACAGTTCTCAAAAGAAGTAACACAAATGGCTAATACTTATACTTAAAAATATTCAACCTCTGTAACCATCAGGGAAATGCAAATCAAAACTGCATTGAAAGTCAGTATTACCTTAGTCAGAATTTATAAATCAAAGCCTTTCACTCATTCCACTCACAGAGTTTTTGTTCACTTTCCCAAATTCAGCCTCACCACAGTGGAATTTCCCACTGGTACAGTTTAGTCTCGTCTTAAGCAAAAAAGAACTTTTTGCTCTCTTCACATTCTGCACAGGGTTCTCAGCCTCCCTACCAAGTCTCTAGAAGTTTTACTGTTAGCCAACATGAATAAACCTAAAGTCATCCACAGGTGATGTGTTAGCAGGTATCCTCTAACCATGATCTTAGTAATGCTATGAGACAGAACTCTCCCCAGATCCATGCTGTATCTATGCTTATTTATTCTTCAGCCTGCTGGGAGGTGCCTGATCTAGGCTGGGTCAGCTCTGCCCCACATGTCCATATCCTTCTGGAACCAGGAGCTAGCCCAGACATACTCTTACAATACATAATACAGTAGCTATGCATATACATATACAATACATATACAAAACATAAGACAGTAGCTTCTGTAACCAGTAGCTAGCCAAGTCCTACTCTTACAGAATACAGAAGAGGCAAAATATATCTTTCTGAGGAGCCAAGATGGCCCAGAATGAACAAGGAGAATTTTCTGGCCTTCAGCAGCTCACAGTCAAAGCAGCCAGAAAACAGCTTCTCAGTGAAGTGGAATGCTGAGAGGCACAGTGAAGTTCAACATGGAACAGCATCAGGGTGGAGCAGGAAGGGAGACAGAGACACAGAGCAAAGAAGCAGAAAGGGAGCCAGAGATGCAGAAGGAACCAGTTGGGAAATAGATGTCAGGAAGAAAAGCCATCAGGACCTTGCTGACCTTGGAGCTAATCAACATGCTTGCATTTCTCAACATAAAGGGTGCGCCTGTAACAGGAAGCCATCTTGAGAAGGTTGTACCCAAGCTTGCAGCTTTGGGAGACTTAAATCCTAATGTTCTCTTTTTTGTGTGTAGGGAGGAAACTCGCAGAAAATGCTGCCATGCAGAAGTGACCCACAGCTGGCCAAAAGGATGCCACTGAGGCCAGTAGACTGATAAATCTATTCAGTGGGATTTGGCTGAAGACCTGGGACAAAGTGGTACTCAGTTTCCCTTCAAGAAGCCAGATAAAGTCCTGGAGGCCCAACAGGCGAGTGAGTTTGCCTACAGGGTCTGGATCTCAGCAGACCAGGCTTTGGCACTGGAAAGCATCGCACATTCCAAGAAAGTAAGGAAAATACTTGAGTGAATTGAGGAATAAAATATTGGATATGAAAGAGATAAAGATTTTTTAACTTCTAGTTTAGAATTTTAATTACATGAGTATATTGTAATTAGTTCTTATTCCCCTCCTATAACCCTCATATCTCCCTCCTCCCTCACACCTATTCCATTGTTCATATGGGGTTAATGGCAACCACTGAGGTCATGAATATACTGGTCAGTTCATGTACAAATGGCAGTGACCCAGGTACTTCTTCCCACTCTGTGGGTCTTACATTCTTTCCAACCCCCTTTCTGCAATGTTCCCTGAGCCTTGGAGGATGTGCCTGAGATGTCTCATAAGATGTGTTAAATCTTTAAAAATAGCAATTCTTTTGCATTCTTTCTGACATTTCACCTACTTCAGTATCTTTGGAGTCAGTTGACAGAGAAGTGTATTTGGAGGAGTCACATCACCTTGTCTTTTATATTTGTTGCTTTCTGGGAGTAGTAGGCTGTGCGATGTTGTGCTGAGACTCACCTGGCTGGGAGTGCAGCTCAGTGGTAGGCTGTATAAGATGACATGAACTAAGCCATACCTGGTTGACTGTGTAGTAGGTCGTGTAGTGCTGTGCACTGAGTCATAGTAGGCTGAGAGTGGAGCTCAGTAACAGCATCTACACAGGGTATTTGAAGTGCTATGCTTGATTCCAGCAGTGTACTTCAAGAGGAAAGCAATCGTAAGAGCAATGAATAGCAGTGAACCAGGTACAGCTCAAAGTACAGACCAATCACTATGACAGCCACAATACACAACCGTGACAGCAATGGTGAGGATAAATAATATAAAACAAAAAGTTTTAAAAGATAATTTTTAAAAACTGGAAAAAAAGTTGAGAAAAAAAGTGGGATCAGAAAATAAAAGTAAAGTTAAAATACCCACAATGTGAAAATAGGAAAAAGCCAAAAACATGTGGGAATTGAAGGTCATAATTTTATTTTTTTATTTTTTGGTTTTTCGAGGTAGGGTCTCTCTGTAGTCCAGGTTGTCCTGTAATTCACTATGTAGTCTCAGGGTGGCCTTGAACTCACTGCAATCCTCCTACCTCTGCCTCCCGAGTGCTGGGATTAAAGGCATGCGCCACCACGCCCAGCAAGGTCATAATTATTTTTAAAGGAGAGATAATAAAAGAATTTGACTCTTAGGAGTTCGGTGGTACAGCACTTTCCTAGTCTGTGCTGTGCAAAACCTTTGATTCAATGCCAAGCATGGCAGAACAATAAATAAATAAATAAAATGATTATTAGAAGAGCCAAAAGAGAATAATAAAAAGAACACATAGTAAAAATCTACCTAATCTATCTTATCTATCATCTATCTATGTAAAATCAATCAACCAATCAGCAAATGCAAATAAAAATAAAATCTCAACAATGGTAGCTTCTCTTAAAGGCTTTTGACTTTTTCAGATTTTTGACTTGGTTTTCAGTACCAGAAATGAAATCTCTCCCACTGAGCAAGACACAAATCCAATCAGAGAGCAGTTGGTTACCTCCATAATTTACGTGCCACATCTTACCTGCCTTGTAGATTATGTAGCTTGCAGGACCCACTGCTTGTTAAGTCTGTTGATGACTTTCTCCCCCAGTGAATGACAGACCTAAGTATCTAGGTTTGTGTAAGAGCACACTACAATGTTCACAATAATGAAGTCACCCAAAGATACCTTTCTTAGAAAGCCTCCAGTCATTAAGCAACATGACCATATTAAGCTTTTGTCAGGAAGTAAGACATTCTCTAAGACATCTCATCAAATTTTCCCTGATATTCACCAGCTGGAATAGGCTAAATGCTGCCCTTGAACACTTACCAAGATACACTTGTTCCTATAGTGCCCTGCTGCAGAGAGCTCCGGTTTTTTTCCTCCAGGAGCCAAGAGGAACTCCCTCAACTAGGAGCAGTGCTGCCCACTGGACGCTGACACCAACATTGGGGTCTTTTAGCAATGAAAAAGAAACTAATGCTGTATAGAAAACCAACAGTATAGCCAAAACTTGTTCCTTCCAGTTCCCCACATTCCACATTACAAAGGTGTGATGGTTAAATTTTGCTGTCAACCTGTTCAGTAGTCTTGGGTGGGTCTCTGATGTTGTTCACAGAAAGGCAGCCCTCTCAGTAGGGGGCAGGATGAAAGGAAGCTCAGGGGAGTTAGAAACAGACATTCTTTCCTGGGAGGGCAGTGCAGAAAGGAAATTATTATTATATTGACTCAGAGAGTCAATAAGGATGAGAAAGGGTTATAAGACCTGCCTTAAGGCTATATAAAGGGGGAGAAAAATCTTTCTCCCCCCCAACCTGTTTTATTGGTGTGTGTTGATGGTGATGGATTTCTGTCTCTGTGAAAGCCAGCCTCTTTCACTGTTAGGGAACATCTTCTGTAGCTTCAATCAGTCCCTTTCCCGTGGTTTGGAGATTCATCCCAGCTACACATGTAGCTATGACAAAAGGCTCACCACAGTAGTCCTTCAAAGCAGAATTAGAAAGCATAGACAGTCTAGGTCTCTTCAGCAGAATGAAATAAGGAGGAGAAGGCTCACTTGCTGCACAAGCCTGGCAACTGGAAGTCAGAGCCCATAAACTACAAAAAGCTTGATGCAAGGTGATAATACCTTGAAGTTGTGCTCAGATCCACAACCATACTGTGCCAAGTATGCATACGTGCACGCGCACACACACACACACACACACACACACACACACACACACAGAGCGTGGTGCACATGTGAGTAGATTAATGCTGGAGGGAAAGATAGAAATTGAACTCAAACCAAATTGCGACAGTTTCAGACACGCTCCCTAGACCCATCCCCTTGAGTGGGAGGTATTTCTAACTAGAGTTCCAGCCTAGGTGCTAAAACTGATTGGTCAGGTATGGACCAACCAGCTGTCTCTGGCTTACCTGGTGGAGGTTTTAAAAGTCACTGAAACAAAGTCCAGCCCCTTCTTCCCTCCACATGCTTTCCTAGAAGGAAGACCTTCAATCTCCAGGCCTTAGGAAGGTAAGGCCCCTCACCCTAGCCATTAGGCTGGGGTGAATGGGGAGCTCAAGATCGTCCCCCATGAACCTTTTTCCTCATGATGGGAGTCTTCTGCTATCTTTCCTTTTCCTGCTTGTTTAGCTAAACAGCATAGATTTTGTTAAATCCTCTCCCACGTATTCTCCCCACACTGGTGGCTGGAGAACTCTGTAACTTCCTATTCTCTTTTAAATAAAGTCTCCCACTATACCTTAACCTCTGGTGGTATATAATTTTAATTCTCTAACTTTATAGACAAGAATTCAGGTACTTAAGTTCTGAGGTATATTGGAATTTGCTGGGTATTATGTAAATTCTAATCCCCAGCTCAGCCAGCTACATAATGAAAAACAAGTCAAGTTCACAGAAGAGGAGATTCTAAGGAAAGAGGAAAGAGACCAGACTGATGGAATGTACCTGTAATTCCAGAACTCAGGAGGCTAAAGTAAAAGGATTAGGAGTTATGAGCAAGCCTGGGCTACATATGAGTTCCAGGCTAGCTTTGGCTATATAGTTAGAGTGTGTCGAAAATAAAAAAAAAAGAGGAAAAAGATCAGGTGAGATGAGATGAGAGAGAAGTATCAGAGATGTTAACTTTCATGGTCCTGGAAAACCTGGGGAGAGCAGAAGAATAAGCACATCCTTATCCAAAAGAGATTTCTTGGGGCTGGGGTAAAGTGGATCAGTGCGTACCTTGCAAGGACTTCAGGTTAATCCCTAGTACCCACATAAAATGCCCAGCATGGTGGGCTTGCATATCATCACAGCACTGGGGAGACAGAGACAGAAGGATCCCTGGAGCTCATTGGCCAGCCAGTCTAGCCTAATTGGTGATCTCCAGGCCAACAAGAAACCCTGTCTCAAAAAGAAGTGGACTGTGTTTCTAAGGAAGAACACCTGAGGTTGTCCTCAGCTTGCTCGTGCATGTACACGCATGTGTATGACTACCTGCAAATACACGCATGCCCACACTCAGATGTGCAATGCACATATTCATGCAAGCATGCCACACATCATTTCATTTCATCTCCATCCTAATTTTAGGAGGTAGAGACCAATGTCTGCATTTTATAGACATGGATGTTCAGGCTCAATAAAGTAAAACAAGCATCCCATAACCACAAAGCTAGTGTGTGGCAGGGTCAGGAGTAAAAGCCATATGTACCTCATGCCAAAGTCACTGAGCTTTCCATAATTCCACATGTGGCTGTTGAGATAATTACCATTCTATATTTCACATGAATTGTTGTTCCTTTAACTTCACTTCAAATTATCAGTGAAGTTTATATAATGTCAGAAGACCAGCTGGCAGTAAGTCATAGAAGACTTTTGAAGCAGAGTAGAAGAAAAAGAAAGAAAAAGAGGAGCCTGATTAGCATTTTAGGACTATAAAGATACAAATAGAGACCCATTTAAAGGAACATATGAGAAATTTTTCTAGTGACTTTTTAAATTAATTACCAACTTCATGAGCAAATTGCATGTTGATCATATTCTCCTAATCTCCTCTTCTCCACCCCTATTACACTGAGGACCCTCCTCAGTGGGGTTACTGGTATTCACTGTGGAGTCATAAATGTCTTAGTTGGTCTCTGTTGTGGTGAGGGGACAATCCCTCATGATACACCTTCCCATCCATTCTGTGGTTCTGACAATCTTTACAGATGGCAAAAAAAAAAATAGGGAAGAACCAAGATCCATCAATACTACAAGAAAATATAGCCTACTGTGTAGCATGACACAAGCCACCTCTATCATATCTGCCAAGGCCCAGGAAGATACAAATACTTTTACAAATACCAGCTTTTCTCTCGCAAGCCTGGCAACCAGCTCCAGAGTGACGGAGATAGACATCAAAGCAGAAATCCAGAAGTTGCAGAGAGCCAAGCACTATAATAGACTTATAACAACACTCTAATGCTGAGGGATCATGGCAGAAGAAGCAGAAAGCTGATGAGAAATTTAATATGTTACAAGACTCAGTAAAAGCTTCATGGAATTCCATTAACAAAACAGTCCACCTGGGTCCTGGGAACTACACTGCTCTATACTTAGTGAGCTATGCACACAGACCTCGGGGTCTCTCGCTGCAGTATCCCAATGCTGGTGAACTTCACCTCTTTCTCTCTGCAGAAGGTATCTGTGTCACTCAAGTGCATCATCTCAAATGGTGGCTCCCTTGGTTTCCTGACTTATGAATCCTTATCACTCAGGCTTCCTAAATCAACTGTTCAAAATAACTGCCTCTCCTCCCTTTTCCAAACTCCATACGAAGAAAATCTTACTAGCCTTCGAGCTTAGTGTTATCTTATCTGTTCTGCTTCATTGTGATCTTGCCTTCTAGAACTGCAGGCATCATGGCTTCTCTCCGAAGGACCAGTGATGGTGGGAATTGAGGAGTAGGGACAAGTCACAGCTGTAGAGGAAATTAGTGTTATGTCTTAAACTCTCCTGAAGGTTACCATGACCACAAATAAGGTCAGGAGCTCATAAATGAACATAGAAATTAAGCTAAGCACTTAAAGTATGTTATGATTTCATTGTCTTAAGACACTGGACTTCTGGTTTGCATTTGCGTGGTGGTTTGATTCAGGTGTCTCCCATAAACTTGTGTTCTGAATGCTTGATCCCCAGCTGATGGCAATTTTGTATTTGACCCTTGTTGGAGATGTGTTGTTGGGAGCAGGCTTATGGGTGTTATAGCCAGCTTCCCCTTGCCAATGCTTGACATACTCTCCTGTTGCTGTTGTCCACCTGATGTTGGCCAGGAGGTGATATCTAGCCTCTGCTCATGCCATCATTTTCCCCTGCCATGACGGAGTGTTGCCTTGAGTCTGTAAACTCTTTCCTCCACAAACTACTTGGTTGGGTTCTTTCTGCCACCAATGAGAAGTTGAGTGCCACAGTTTGAGAAAAGGTTTTATAGCTCATGCAATATATACAGAGATTGTTTAAAAAGATTTAGGTAATATAGATCAGGGATCAGATACTATCTGATCATAATAATAGACACTTGTTTCTGTAAATAGTTTTATTGGGACATAGTCATGTCCACTTATGACTACTGTCAGGAATTGCTTTTATGGAAGCAGCAGAGAGGAAATGTTACAATGAGACCTATGGCTTTAGAACCTAAAGATTTGTGGACTCTTTAAGAAGAGGTTTGTCAACATTTAATGTACTTACATTGTCCTGCATAGGATCACTGTTTTGCACAGAAAATTTCAAGAGTCATTTTTAACTTTCTGATGTAGCGCGCGCGTGCGCGCACACACACACACACACACAGAATCTTGCCTTGGGAAATAGCTTAAAAACTCTATTAGAGTTGCTTAAGCCTTATACAGAAATGGCCTCCTCAGGGTTGGTATTGGGGGATAAGATAGTTTGGTTTTGGGAAAGGTAGAATTCCCTAACTTATGCCAGCTTCCTTTCTGATGCAAAAGCCTTCAATTGAGAAATGTATGTACTTGTGTGTATGTTTTTATTATATCCACATCATGCTCTCCCTTAAAGGGAGGAGAGGCAGTTATTTTGAACAGTTGATTTTGGAAGCCTGAGTGATAAGGATCCATAAGTCAGGAAACCAAGGAAGCCACCATTTGAGATATGATTTTGACACTTTAGGTATTTATAAATGCTTGTAGCCTGGGCTAGAAACCAGAATATCTGATGGTACAGCCCTGGACCCACCTCTGGCAGAGTCTGTCATATACAAAAGACAAGCCCTTTATTTAGATCAAGTGTGGGGAAGAACATGAAAGGAAGCGCTGGGGAGCTGTGCATAGCACAAGATGTGAGGTGTTGTTAGGGATGATGATTTAACACTCCACCAGTTTTTAACTACATTTAATGCCAAACCTTCATTAGGGCCCTCCCTTTTCTCCAATAGGGGCAAAGTCCATTCTTACCACCCCATATAGAAAGCCAGCCTCCAAGACTGAGGAGAGAATGAATGTATGTGAGGAATGCCCCCTGTACACTCCTGAAATCCTCACTACAACACTAGATAGCAAGTGTCCTTGCCTACAGATGAGTGACAAAAGTCAAATGTGCTTCTCAAGTCAGCTAGGGTAACCAACTCATCCAGTTTATTTGGAACTTTCCTGATGTTAACACTGAAATCCTCAAATCATGAAAAATGCTCTCAGTGCTGGGAAACATCCCAACAGATTGTCATCCTGAGGGCAAAACAAGTGTTGAGCTTAAAACACAGCAGTAAGTATCATGCTGGTAACCTGACCAGCCCACTTGCCTACACATTGCCCTCCTTGAGTCTGTCTTATCCTGGCATCTATATGGGATGCCTGTGGGCAGGGACCAACCTGTTCACCCACAGGATGGATTTTGCAGTCCTGAATGAGAAAGATATTTGCTCACAAATAATTAATATACAAGAAATCAGTCCAGAACTGGAGCAATGGGAGCTTGCCTGCAAAGCCTAATGACCTTGGTTCAAATTCCCCAGTGCCCAGATAAACCAGATGAACAAAGTGGCCCATGCATCTGGAGTTCATTTGCAGCGGATGGAGTCCCTGGCATGTGCATTCTCTCTCTCTCTCTCTCTCTCTCTCTCTCTCTCTCTCTCTCTCTTTCTCTCTCTCTCTTTCTCTCTTCTTGAAAATAAATAAATTAAAAATATTTTTAAAAAGGAGTCAGTCCCAGTCAGAGTCACCTCTTTCACACACATCTTTCATTATCATAGGTCAAGGAAGCAGTGAGGTTAACCCTCCTCTGCTGGCTGGTTTCCCTCCCTCGTGCAAATGTCCAGAATGATGTTGGGAGGTAGCAGTAGCCTGGATGTATGAGGAAGAAGGCTAGAGAGCATTCAGTCATGAGATGAGTTCAGTTTTTCCCTGGTTGTTTCCCTCTCAGGTCCACACTTCCCGACAAAAACATGTTCCTAAGAAAGAAGCTAAAAACAATCATGCAGTGCAGAAAGGGAACCAAAGAGGCATATTAAATATCACCTCTGAAAGGAAGCCTCGCTGTGAGGTGTTAGCCCAAATCTGGCATAGAAAAAAACAGGAATGTTTGAAGACCAAAGAGAAACAGAGATATTGCTCTACTATCATCTCTCACTAAACTATACAGCCTACCTTCCCCTGATCCTGGTTCCAATTCCCCAGTGCCCATATAAACCAGATGAACAAAGTGGCCCATGCATCTGGAGTTCATTTGGGAGGAACACCTTGAAGGCTACACCTGGTTTCCCCTGAACTCCAGACCAGACATCTCCATCAGCTTGTCTAATAGATATCCCAACCTTACATATCCAAAGACCAGTTTTTATATCATATGTGGAGGGTGCCCTAGGTCACCTAAAGCTTGATGGCTTATTAGAAGCTCTTATGGGAATTAAATGTTGTTGTAGTCCCCTGTGGTTTATCACAGGGAACCCATACAGGATGAACCCAGCAAAGAGGAAAGGCCAAGGGAAAACAAGGCCTAACCTTCATGGTGTTCCTCCCAACTGAGTCCTATAGGAACAAATTTCGTTCCTACAGCAGTGAGGCTGACAATACATGCAGTCCTGCCAACCAGGGAAGCTCAGCTGAAGCTAGATGATTAGGGATTGTGTTAAATGTCAATCAAGTGTGCATGTGGGTGCCCACGTGACTGGCCTATTATTCAGTCTCCAGTCCCACTCCCAACAAAAAAGACTGTCATTGTCCCCATAAACTTAGCTGGTTGCACTGTCGTACCCTGGAGACACACAAATGCACTCTTATCAGGCAGAAAATTGCAACATATATTGAGTAGCTATGATCAAAACATCAGAGAGAACAATTTTTATATAGACAGGATTTATAATGACTCACAAGTTCGGAGCGTTCTGTTGATGGTCTCGTGGCTCCATGAGCCTGGGCCCGTAGTGAGGCAATCATGACAGTGGGAGGGAGTTGTTCCCCTCACAGTTGACAGAAAGTAGACAAGAGAATACAGAATGCAGCAGAACAAGGTATAGTCCCCAGTACACCTGCCTCCCAACACACTTCCTCCAACTAGGCCCCACCTTACACTTCTCACCAGCTCTCAGAATGTCATCATATTCTGTACATCCATCAGTTCAGTGCCTATATCTAATAATGTCTGGGAACACCTTCAATGACACACCCAGAGCTGTGCTGCACTAATCTCCCAGGTGATGTTCAATCTAATCAAGTTAACCATCACAATTAACCATGACACAAGGGTTCAGAGGTTATAGCCCAGTGATCAATTCTGAAGAGAGGCCTCTCTGGAATGTGAAGATTTGAGCAGCTTGGGCTGGTCTACAAAGCTTGCTTTTCCCTGTCTTCCTGTAGGTACCGATAGCAGCCTTAGCTTTCCATATCTCCAAACATCTTGGGAGTGGCTCTTGCCTCCATTTTTTCTCCCTTATTTCACATCAAATTCCCCATCAATAAATGCTGCTAGCATTTCCTATATAATTTATTTAGATATTCAATCACTTCTCTCCATCTGGGCCTAAGTTCCCATGATGGATCACCTAGGCTATTGCAATGGCCTGTCACTTCCCAGGAGGCTCAGTAATGCAATATCTTTCGCTTTAGCCATTGGAAACACATTCCTATGGCAGGAACTGGATCATTTAGCGTAGAAGGGAGATCAGTCCCCATCTCTGAAGGGACTCTCCTGACTTCCTCTTCAATGTTCTGGATGTGTTGCTTCCCCAACTACACTGTTGACTCCCACTCACTCTCCCCACGACTGCTCACCAAGCCATGGTGGTCACCTCACTTCTAACACAGATAGCGCACTCCTGCCTCCAAGCCATCGGACTTGATGTTTTGTATACCTACAGCACTTTCAGGAATCCAAAAAGCAGATTCACTCCATCTAAGATTATGCTCAAATGGCAACATACTGGTGCATTCTACCTTGACACATGTTTTAAAAAAAAAATCCTTGCTATTTCTTGATGTAGCTGTTGTCTATTTAACTTTATTTCTGCTAATACTAATTTTTATTCAATATTCTTATGTTTCTTATGGTATCTTACAATTTGACACAAATTCCATGAGAATAATGTTTTTGTTCTCTTCCTGGGCCCCAGTGTCTAGGTAAGTGTCAGGTGTGTGGTTTTTAATACCAGTGGAATGTGTGTGTATGTGCGTGCTTCCTGCCTGAACAGCAGTCATATGGCTAGAGAACTGTAGATTCCAAGCTCCCTCTCAGACCTGCTGAGTCATAAAGTCTGCAAGTAAAACTGAGCCATCTGTATTGGCTTCCTAGTGATTTTGAGGTACGTAAAGTTGGGGTCCTACTTCTACAGATCTTATACTCCCTACATACAGATGATGTTTGGTTACTTACCTGGACTATGGCCATAGGTTTATCTGTGTCCTGAAACTGCCCCCTCACTGCTTTATTGTGATGGCTGCATTTGCATCAGTTCCCTCTCACAGAAATTTTCATACATCCCCCATGGATATCAGGCTACACACATCATTTCTTATTCTAGAAGTGCATCTTACTTCTCTAGGCAATTCCAAGAACAAGGCAAAGACTAGGGCTTTTCGGAAGCTAACCTCCCTGCAGACACAGTTGTTTTTCTGAAATTCCTACAAACTTAAATCAAGCTGGCAGAACAAATCCCACCCATAGTTCTGCAAGGCACCTGTTTCAGCTGCACCTTGATCAGCCAAGCGCATCCACACTGCAGCCTGGAAATCAGCTATTGAGAGAAGCAAATACCCTGAGCTCACTGCACTTGAAAGCCTTGGAGAAAAAATAGACCCACCGCCTAGACTGGATCATGCTGCTTCTCCCACCTGTCAACTAGAAAGGCTATGCTGGTTGGGGGGAGGAGGTCTTTGAAGAGGCCACTACAAAACAGTTATTGGAAAGTTGGAGGTATCTAGTCATCCACACATCTCCCTCTCCTTCCTTCTTTCTCCTCACTCCTCACTGGAGAGGAACCTTTAACCTCACCCAATACACAATACTCACGGTGGATGTGATGGTTAGGTTTTATTGTCAATTTGATCTTTTTAATTATCTTGGGTGGGTCTCTGATGATGTTTACAGGAAGGCAGCCTCTCAGTAGGGGGCAGGATGTAAAGAAGCTTAGGAAAGCTAGAAATAAATATCCCTTCCTGGGAGAGCAGTGCAGGAAGGAAATTCCAGAAACTCAGGAAGCTATTAAGTCTGGGATGTTTCAAGACCTTGCCCTAAGACTCTATAAAGGGGAAAGAAATCTCTGTACGCCACTGCCTCCCTGCCTGCCTGGCTGCTGGTGTTTGTCATGCATCTCTTCCTGGGCATTGGAATGAAGTTTCCTCAGCCTTCCAGCCTGGACTGAAGACCAGCAACTCCCTAGGAAGCCTTTAGGCCTTCAGTGCTGGCTGGGATCCAGTGATATGGACTGAGTTGACTCTTGGGTTTGCAGATTACTATTGTGGGATTGCCATGAGCTAATCCAATCAATCCCCTTTTTGTTTACTACAATTCATTCTGTTGGTTCTGTTCCTCTAGAGAACCCTGACTAATACAGTGGACCTCAGACTTTAGGAAGAGAACAAGCCTAAGTGGCATGGCCTCTCTCTCTCCAGGTGTCACGATGTAAAAGGGGAACTGGGGATTAGAATTTAAAGAGTACCCAGCTAATTCCAATGCACCTCAGAATGTAAGGAGTACCCAAATTCTTATCTATTAGGTTAAAGAATTAAAATTATAGACCACCAGAGGATAAGATATAGTGGGAGACTTTATTCAAAAGAAAATGGGAAGTTACAGAGATCTGCAGCCACTAGTGTGGGGAGAGCACACGGGAGAGGTTTTAGCCAAAATCTGTGCTGCTCAGCCAAGCAGGCAGAAGGAAAGATGATGAGAAGGAAAGGTTCATGTGGGAAAGAAACCCAGCCCCTCACCACAGCCATTAGGCTGTGGTAGTAGGGAAGGTGTGACCTTACCCCAGCCCTGGAGATTCAGAGGTCCTTCTGCTAGGCCATATGGGTGAGAGAGGGCTGGACTTTGTTTCAGTGACTTATATGACATGGGCCAGGTAAGTCAGAAAGACAGCTGGTTGGTCCATACCTGACCAATCAGTTTAAGAATTTAAGTTTGAACTCTAGTTAAAGACACCCCCCACTTAAGGGGAGGGGGTTCAGGCATGGAATCTGTACCTGAAAGAATTAACTATCACAATGAGAGGCATGGCCTCTCTGTCCAGGTACCATAAGCAGTATGGCCTCTCTCTCCAGGTGCCATAGAGTATGGCCTCTCCAGGTGTCATAAGAGCATGGCGTCTCTCTCTCCAGGTGTTGTACGAGCATGGCCTCTCTCTCTCTCTCTCTCTCTCTCTCTCTCTCTCTCTCTCTCTCTCTCTCTCTCTCTCTCTCTCTCTCTCTCTTCCTCCAGGTGTCATATTGAAGAATACATTTTGTAAAACTGACTCCATTTCATAAAACAGCCCATATATGAAAAAACCTCTCCTGGCTCACTCCCCCTCCCCTTCTGTGGGAGGTCCCAAGTCATAAACTAAACAAACACTCCATAAAAGGTAAAATATGACTGTTCCTGGAATATAAATTGCAAATACCAGGCTCCAACTGGATAACCAATCAAAATTGTACAGATCAAGGCAAAGAACCAATGAAAATACAAAACGTCCTGTGGTCTGAGCTATATTATAATTTTGTGGTTCTTGCCTATATATACCCAAAGCTTTTGTTCCTCGGGGCTCTCTGGCACTCATCGGTCTGGGAGCCCGTCTGCGCAGCTGAAGAATAAAAATCCTCTTGCTTTTGCATCTGCTGGTGTGGTTATTTGAGTACTAGGGTACGCTCTCCTGAGAAAGGCCTTGGGGGTCTTTTCATTTGGGGGCTCGTCCGGGATTTGAGCGACCCCTGACTCAAATATACGTCACCATCAGGAGGTAAGTCCGGCTGGCATTTTGTTCTTCCTATCTGTACCGTACAGCTCTGAAACGGAGTCTAGGGAGGGGTTGACGGACCCAATAACTCTCTGGCTCCTCTCCCTGGAGGACGCTCCACGGGCTGTCTGAAGGGAGGAGGACATTAGGGCAGTCCTCCTCCCCGGAGACTTAGGGATTCCTCCCCCGTCTCCTTCTGTTTATTTGGTTTCGGTTTTACGATCGTGTGCCTGTGTCTTTGTGTTTATATGTCTTATTTTCTGTTAATTGCGCCTGCAATGGGTCAGTCACATAGCACCCCCTTGTGGCTAACTATAAATCATTGGAAAGAAACGTTAGAGAATACTGATAATTTAACAGTGGAGATTAAAAAAAGAAATGAATTACTCTTTGTACCGTTGAATGGCCCTCTTTTAATGTAGGGTGGCCAAAGAAAGATACTTTTAACAAATCTGTTATTTTGCAGGTCAAAGACAAGATTCTCCTCCCAGGACTGCTGGCACACCCTGATCAAGTGCCATACATTGTCACTTGGGAAGATTTAGTCACTATTCCGCC
>PVHP010004565.1:0-70505 GCA_004024765.1 Zapus hudsonius | reverse complement strand
AGAGGCATGGCCAGGAGAACCTGGCTGAATACTAGGCTATCCATGGTCCCCTGTCACAAGGACTGATCCAGACGACCCATGGAGGAGGTTATCCAGTGGAGGGGGGAGGGGAGGGCAGTGGGGAATTGGGGATAACAACTCATTGTTTGCCCACTAAATGTTGTAACTCATTATGGACAATAAATTTAAAAAAAAAATTTAATAGGGCTGGGTGTGGTGGTGCATGCCTTTAATCCCAGCACTCAGGAGGCAGAGGTAGGAGGATCACTATGAGTTCAAGGCCAGCCTGGAATTACAGAATGAGTTCCAAGTCAGTTTGACTTAGAGTGAGAACCTATCTCAAAAAAAAGATAAGGTCTATTTGTGTGTGTGTGTTATATATATATATATTGCTTGTTTGTTTGTTTTTTCGAGGTAGGATCTTGCTTTAGCCCAGACTGACCTGAAATTCACTATGTATCTCAGGGTGGCCTCGAACTCACAGCGATGCTCATACCTCTGCCTCCCAAGTGCTGGGACTAATGGTGTTGTGGTAGTTTGAATAATGTCCCCTCAAAGAATTAAAGGTTTATTAAAATTATTGTCTCCAGGCTTCTGGCTGGAGGAAGTGTCACTTTGGCCTAGCCTCCTGGGGACTGACCTTTCTAATTTGTATGCAAAATACTATGGATAGATATGCAAAAGAAGAGCCAGAACCCCAGTCAGGAATTCTGCATTTTTGTGAATTACAGTGTGTTACAGTGTGCTTGCTTGCTTGCTTTTGGTGGTGGGTTCTCTTTCTGCTTGCTTCTGTGAAAGGAGCCAGCTTTTCCTTAACTTCCCCTGGATCTGTTCAATAAATTCTTTCCTCCCCAAAATTGTGCCTGGTTTGGAGATTCATCCCAACGGTGTGTGGCTGACTATGACATTGATGATCTCTCCCTTCTCTCGTCCATCACTGAATCAGATTACAATACATATATTTGTCTGGATTTCAGTAAATAATGACAACATAAATATCTGAAGTGGCATTTTTAGAACCTCCTTGAGTAGGCATCTGATGCAGGGCTGGCTTCGAGGAGCAGCAGTCAGCAGTCCCTGGGTGGCTGGGCTGATTCCTTTGTGGGAAGCTAACAGAGAAGAGACTCCCTCCCTAGCACTCCTACATCATTCCAGAGAAGTATTGAGCGTAGTATTAGCCTTGTAGGATCCAAGGTTCCAGGTCGGTGGGTTTAATTCCTGTGGCCCATCAAGCTGTCATTTCTGTATTTCTCTCAGATTAAAAATGGCACATATTCAGTGTTCTGTTATCACCTTCCTTATTTAACCTATTTTAATTTTATTCCTCAATCCCTGTACCACCACATAAAAACAGAAATGAAGGCTGGGTGTGGTGGCACACACCTTTAATCTCAGCAGAGGAAGGAGGATTGCTGTGAGTTCAAGGCCAGCCTGAGACTACATAGGGAGTTCCAGGTCAGCATGAGCTACAATAAGACCCTGTCCGTACCTCAAAAAAAAAAAAAAAAAAAACAAAAAACAAAAAAAGAAATGAAGAAGAGACTCTAGGAACCTCTGCTCTGACCTTTCTTCCCACCTAAGAAATCAAACGATTTGTTTGAAATCTTTCCACCATCCCAAGGGACAATGTCTGAGGTCACTATCAGGAGCCAGCAGTGCCATGGAAAAGTGAAAAAAAATAGTCATACTAAAATGTTTGTAGCTGACAATGGATTTAAGCTATAAACAAACCAAACATTAAGATATTTATTTAAGAGGCATAGGAAAATGAATTCAGTCCCCCAACAACTCTCCTGGAAATACAAAGCTTAGGAGTTCTGTGATGCTCTAGTAAATTTTCTTTCTGCTACATAGACACAAGTTGTGGAATAAGGAACCTGCACCTCTTTATGTAAATCTTTCTTTCGAAGCCGAAAGCTCCTGAGCATGGTAAGCATCTCGTCCCCAGATCTCTCATTCTCTCTGCCATGGCCAGCCGCAGAACTGGTGTTATCCTAAGGGCGATAGTTGGATAAAGTAGATTAAAAGATTTTCTGTGACACTAAAATGAGGAAGAAAAACGGCAGATGAAGGGCTGGAGCAATGGCTCAGTGGTTAAAGGTGCTTGCTTGCAAAGCCTGACGGCCCAGTTCAATTCTTTATACCCACGTAAAGCCAGATACACAAAGTGATGTGTGTCTGAAGTTCTTTTGCAATGGCAAGAGGACTTGGTGTGCCCATTCTCTCTCTCTCTCTCTCTCTCTCTCTCTCTCTCTCTCTCTCTCTCTCTGTTTCCTTACAAATAAATGTTTTCTTTTTTAAAAAAAAAAAAAAAAAAAAAAAAAGAAAAGAAAACAAAAGCCAGATGTGGTGGCACACACCTTTAAACCCAGCACTCAGGAGGCAGAGGTAGGAGGCTGGCCATGAGTTCAAGGTCACCCTGAGACTACATAGTGAATTCCAGGTCAGTCTGGGCTAGAGCGAGACCCTACCTTAAAAAAAAGACATGAAACGAAATTTCCTTATGAAGAAATCGGAGAGATGAAGCACAGTGAACCCCTTTCTTCAAATCTTCATACAGGCCACAGTTAAAAGGAAAGGCTTCACGCTGACTCCCACTTGCGAAGAAGGTGTGATGAAGGCAGAGCAGTGTGCCTGCCAAGGTGTTAGCGCTCATCTGTGGTGATGACACATGCTTACACCTTCATCTGTACACTGCCCTCAGGGCTTTAGACAGCCAGCTGTGCCCCACACCACAACACGGAAGCTAGGCATTTCAAGAGTAGCCAGGATGAAGGTAATTGACCAATCTAATCTAGAGGTCAAAGGTGTAAAGGTTTGTATTTGAGTTCCACTACCTAACACATGTGAGACTTTCAAGGTAGGATCTCTCTCAGTCCAGGCTGACCTGGAACTCACTTTGTAGTCTCAGGGTGGCCTCAAACTCACAGCGATCCTCCTGCCTCTGCCTCCTGAGTGCTGGGATTAAAGGCGTGTGGCACCACACCTGCTCTGAAATGCCTGAGTACTAAACAAAAGAGTTACTTGATCTCTTTATCAGGGTGTCATACATTTTCTCTTCCTTTCACCAGCGGGAATTAAAGACAGATGAATCATAAGGAGCAGTGAGAGAAAGGAAGGGCTGGTCTGCATTCATTCTCCCAGGTCTGTATTTTGTCTCCTACTCATTTTTCTCTTTCCAGAATTCAATGCTGGGATCCTTCACTTCCTCTCTTGGGTCAGTCCAAACCCACTGAAGAATCTGAGTGTTTCACCTGATATATAAGAAGTCCTACCAGATGGTGAATTTTAGAGACCAGTGGGAAAGTTTTCTTCATAGCTGGGGGAAAGGCTTTCTTCACCAAAGATGAGCAAGGTTGGAACAAACTAGAATGCATCATCTTTATACCCTACATGCACAAAATATACATTTGTCACAATAAGATCAAAGAACATGAATCATTGAAGGAGAAATAGGAGAAAGATAGGTTCTCTTAGATAGTTTCAGTTAGGAACAGAAGTCTAAAAGAGAGACTCAGGAGATGCCATCCCACATGCCAACCTGCCTTGGCACAAATGAAACTCTGGAATAGACTCATGTCTGATGGGAACTCATCATCAACAGCTTCGGCGCCCCCTGCTTCCCACTGTCTAGCACTGCCTAGATGGCGGCTTTCACTGACCAGGCGGGCTGGCCCTGGAGCCTGTCCCTTCAAACCTGCAAACCCATCGGTTCACTCTCTCTGCATGCCCTCACTCTGCCCTCTGCACTTCCCCCAGCTAGGCAATTTTCTGCTTGCCTCTGCTTTCTAGTTTGGGGGAACTTCTCAGTTCAATTACACACTATGATTTCCCTCTGGTCTCTGAATCTACCGCATGTGTATTTCCCTTATATTCCAGATCTATGTGGGGCCAGATCTACTATGTGAGGGTTTTCTCTAATGCTGGGCCTGCTACCTGGGGAATTTTTCTAAACCCGGAGTAACTGTGGATATAACTCTTTACTACTCATTTCTCACCTGAATTTCTTGGTCTCTGCTTTGATATTTTCCCTCTGTTACTGCTAAATCACCAGTATGTGCCCGATCCACCTCTTCCACGGGGAGGCTCAGGGTAGATGCTACGTGTGCTTTCTAAACCTCCCTACACAGGCTCCTGGGTTCTGTCTTCTGGGTGTTTGTGGCTCTGCCTCAGCTGACTCTCGAGGACAATGCTGTGTTTTCCACATAAGTGTGTCTCCTACACCTGTTCATGCCTGCCCTAGCCTTCTTCCTACATCCCAGTTACCTTAAATAAACCCCACGATTGGCGATTCCTCCGTAAATAAACTTAATAATTCACAGTATAGCCTTTTTGAATCCATTTTGTTTTATCAATTCTTTGTTAAAAATAGGACAGGATGCAAAATTGAGGTTCATAAAGTTGGGGGACCCCCTCCATAACTCCCAAATCCTGCATCATTATCACTGAAAAAAATGCTTTAAAACAAAGCAGTAATAGGGGATGGAGAGATGGCTCAGTGGTTAAAGTGCTTGCCTGCAAAGCCCAAGGACCTGGGTTTGATTCCCCAGCACCCACACAAGACCAGATGCACAAAGTGGTGCATGCAACTGGAGTTTGTTTGCAGTGGCTAGAGGCCCTGGAATGCCCCTTCTTTCTCTGTTTACCTCTTTTTTTTCTCTCTCTCTCTCTTATTTTTTTTAAAAAAATATTTTATTTATTTCTTTGAGAGAGGGGAGAGAGAGAGAGAGAGAGAGAGAGAGAGAGAGAGAGAGAGAGAGAGAGAGAGAGAATGGGCGCACCAGGGCCTCCAGCCTCTGCAAATGAATTCCAGACACATGCGCTCTCTGTGCATCTGGCTTTATATGGGCACTGGAGAATCGAACTCTGGTCCTTCTGTATTGCAGGCAGATGTCTTAACCACTATGCCATCTCTTCAGCCCTCTCTCTCTCTTTTAAATAAATAGATAATAAATAAAATATTTTTAAAATAAAATTTAGTGAGGACCATAAAAAGAAACTTTTTGTTCATATAAGGGCATTGCTATATTTGGTGTATTGGAAAATATAACAGAATATGTTAGAATATTTTACTAATTCATTTAGCTAATAATAATCTATTATGTCTCAACATAAATAAATTTTTAAATAAAAATTACATTTTGGGGGCTGGAGAGATGGCTTAGCAGTTAAGGTACTTGCCTGCAAAGCCTAAGGACCCAGGTTCAATTCCCCAGTAAGCCAGGTACACAGTGGCACATGTATCTGGAGTCCATTTGCAGCGGCTGGAGGCCCTGAACTGTCCATTCTCTGCCTTTCTGTCTTTCTTCTATCTCTCTCTGCTTTGTAAATAAATAAATGAAAAATATTACATTTTCCAAAATAAAGAAAATTAGTGAAAAGTATAGCAGTTTTCTAGGCTTTTCTTCTTTCTTTTTTCTTTTTTGGCACTGTGGACTGAACTCAAGATCTTGCATATTCTAGACCACTGAGCTACATCCTCGGTCTCTTTGTAATTAATTATAATGCTTTATTTATAAAGATGAATTTTAATATTTTCTCCACACAGTCCAGCCTTGAGGGCAATTAAATTACCACATGCCAGAGCTCCTTAAAATCTCCGAAAACTTTTGAGAACATCACCTGAGAAAGAACAATAATCCCCCTGGAGAATTAAACCCAGGGCTTCACACACACTAGGCGTGGTGGCTCATCTGGGTTGTCACATTGATGGCATTAGCTATCACCATGCAAACACATTTCTTGGCATGCCAGTCAGGGGTTCTCTAGATTAAGTTCACTGAGTGGCAGGATCCACCTTATCTGTGGGCAGCATGGCTCCATGGGCTGGGGTCCTGGTCTGGACAAAATGGAGCACCAGCATGCATCTCTCTCTCTGCTTCCTGACTGTGAATGGGACCAGCTGCCTCAAGCTCCTGCTGCCTCGTCTTCCCTCTAACTCTCAGCCAGAACAAATCTTTCCTTCCATGAGTTGCTTTTGTCAGATATTTTATCCCAGCAGTGCAAAAAGTAACCAATACAGAAAACTGGTGCCAAGAAGCACAGTCATTGCTCACATGAATCTGACCATGGTCTTTGGAACTGGTTTGTGGAGTGAATATGGAAGTGGTTAAGATTTCGGGGCTAGAAAAGCCCTGACATGTGAGAACTTAATGGGTCATTCTGGTGGGAGTTTTGAAGACAAGAATGTGGAGGAAGCTACAACAGAGACCTGGTTCATGAGGTCCAGAGGAGGACAAGGACTCCACCCTGAACTGGTGAGGGGCCACTCATGAGATGGCAAAGAACCTGGCTGTATTCTGTCCGCATCCTGAAGAGAATGAGGCTGAATTCACAAGTAACGGACTAATTTGTTTGTTGGAGGAAATCTGAAGACAGAGACAGCATTCAGGCTAGTGCTGAGGAAGCAGTTATATCTCCTAAAGAAGGCAATATCATTTAAGAGAAATCTACGCTGCGCTAAGACAACAGAAAAGGTATTCCAAGGATAAGACCCGATCAGATAGAGGCTCTGTCTTGTAAAAATCCAAATTCATTTGAAAGGAAGAGAGCCTAATCGGGATGGCATCCATGCTCACAGGCAACCACCCATGCAGGGTGGGGTTTCACCAAGGTCAGTGTGGAAGGCACACAGAGGTGCTAGCTGTGCTCCAAGGGGCCAGGCTGCATCCCAAGCCAGCAACAGAACCTGACAATGTTATCCACATGGTGATGGTTTGGGAGGCATGAAAGATGCAATATTGAGGAGGTCATGGAGCCTTGATCCATGGTTCCAGACAGCCGCAGAGGTGAGGCAATGTGTGGCAGGTTCAGTGTCCCTGCAAGGGGCCCCTCAGAGGCCACTATATGAAGCTACGAAGGTGACCACTAAGTTGCAGTGGAGACCCTGAACGGTAGAATATGCCAGAAACATGGGGTATCTGCCAAGGAAAACTGGGACTCAAGTTAGAGCTGTTCAAGAGAAAGGCCACCCGTGCCAGTCAGCAGAGCTGGAGGGGGGGGGCTACCTAAGCCATCTGAAGCCCAGAAGGTTCCACCACTGACCCCAGGTGCCACTCATGGAGCTGTAGGATTTGATATTGGTCTTGCTGGGTTCCTCTTGCTTTGTTCAGTAAGTCCTTGCTGGGTTCATGTTTCTCCCTTTTGTGTGTTGCAAGTATTTTTCATGTTTTGTGATGTAGCAGCCCACATTTGATTGTCTGAGTCTCCGAAGAGACTCTATACTTACACTTTTGAACAGATTTGGAACTGTTAAGGACTCTGGGGACTTTTGAACTTGGACAGGATAATTTTGCTGGCCATCAGTCTGCAGGAACAAGGGGTGGAAGGTTCTGGCTTACATGTTCTGTTTGAGTATCATGTGGACAGGGACACATGCTATGACTCTCTTGTGGAGGTCAGAGGACAACCTGAAGGTGCTTGTCCTGCCTTCCACCATCTTTGTGAGACAGTCTCTCCTGTGCCCAGTTTCTCAGGCCAAGGGCTCTGCCTCCTGTTGCTATGGTTGTCTTGGGATTATGGATGTGTGTGCTACTTTGCATTAGGCTTTATGTGGGTATAATGTCTCTTTCTCATGTTAGTAGCTTATTTATAGATATCTAGCACTCTGTATGAACCGGAGTCTGAGCCACTTTTCAGAGATTTTACCCTTATAAACATTCTTCATATGCTAACTGGATGAATAAAAGCATCCTTAATCCTAAACAGCTGATATCTTACTATAAAGAAAGGTGCTAACCAGATGTGATGGCTCACAACTCTAATCCCAGCATTTAGGAGGCTCAGCAGAAGAGTGTGGTGCCAGCCTGGGTTACACAGACACTTTCTCAGCCTCCCTTACCTCCCAAAAAAGAGGAGAAAAGAAAAGAAAGCCAAAGGGCACAGCAAGCAAGACCCAAAGAGCATTCATTACAACCAACAACTGTCACTTGCTTCTCCACTGATTGTCAAGTGCCTCCTGGGGCCTCCTCATAGGAGCTGACACACCAGACCCTCCCAACTGACAGCTGACCCTCCCAACCACACTCTGCTGGATGCGCTGACAAAAGCAGAAATGGAAGGTGGAAGAAATAGCTGGACCACACCAATAACATCTTCATATTATCATAAAAATACTCAGGGGCTGGAGAGATGGCTCAGTGGTTAAAGGCACTTGCTTGCAAAGCCTGACAGCCCAGGTTTGATTCCTCAGGACCCATGTAAAGCCAGATGCACAAAGTGGCAAATGTGCCTGTAGTTCATTTGCTGTAGCAGGAGGCCCTGGCATGGTCTGCGCTCTCTCTCTCTCTCTCTCTCTCTCTCTCTCTCTCTCTCTCTCTCTCTCTCTCTCTTTCCTTGCAGATGAAGAAAAAAATATATTTTAAAATACTTGAAATCATCTTTGCTAAGATCAGCAGTCTGAAGGTGAGGTCCCTGAATCTTGCTAGAAGGGCATGTCCTCAAGCCCCACTTCAGTAGATTGTGTGTTAAACAGGTTCTTTAGGGCATACTGGTAAGTGTTCAAGTTTCAGATAATCTTTAGAGAGATCTTAGTTTTTTTAAACAAAGAGAAGAGTATTTTCCAGAGAGTCATTAAAAACAGGTTAACTTGCAAGCTTGTGACTAGAGAATCCACCTATGGGAATGCCAAGCAGGTGTGGTGGTCTAGAATCCCAGCACTCAGGAGGCAGAGACTGGGCAAGCAGGGATCAGCGGGCACTGGGCTCAAGTAAGAGATGTCCCTGCCTCACTAAATAAAAATGAGGAGCCATGGAAGAAGACACCAGACAGTAACTTGTACACGTGTGCCCACATGCATACAAACATACATGCATACCACACATGCACAGGCGATTTTAAAAAAAAATTAATATAGTAAACTCAGCCAGGAATGGTGGCAGCTTTTAACCCTAACATTTGTGAGGCAGAGGCAGGAGGATTGCTACAATTCAATATATATTTGCAAGTAGAGAGAGGGGGGAGGCATGGGCTTGTCAGGCTTCCAGCCACTGCAAACAAACTCAGATGCTTGTGCTGCTTTGTGAATCTGGATTTATGTGGGTACTGGGGAATTGACCTCAGGTCCTTAGGCTTTGTGGGCAAGCACCTTAACCACTGAGCCATCTCTCCAGCCCAGATTGCTACAGATTTGAAGCCAGCTTGCTCTATGTACTTTCAGGCCAGCCAGGACGACATAGCAAGATTCCATCTCAAAAAAAAGACTATTAGCCAAAGGAAGGGTAGGACTGCTTACAATGCAAACTTCCAGAAACCAAATGACCTTGATAGCCATGATAAGTATCGCAGGTGCCTGATACCTACACATAATGGAGGAAAAGATGATGACACTGATACAAAAGAGACTAATGGAGAGAGGAAGAGAGATGGGGGAGGGTAGGCAGGGGAGGGAATCATAATGATTTATGGTCTATAGTTATGGAAGCTATGAATAAAAACATTTTTTTTCTGGTTTTTCGAGGTAGGGTTTCTCTCTAGTCTGGGCTGACCTGGAATTCACTATGTAGTCTCAGGGTGGCCTTGAACTCACAGCAATCCTCCTACCTCTGCCTCCAGAGTGCTGGGATTAAAGGCGTGTGCCACCACACCCAGCTAATAAAAACGTTTTAAAAGACTATTAATAATAGTGATTACTTTTTGATTTTTGAAAACCAAATGTGTAATTCCAGCACTCAGAGTCTGAGGTATTAGTACCCTGGGTTCAAGGCCCATCTGCACAACATGGACAATAATTCCAGGCCAGACAAGGCTGCAGCAAGACCCTGTTATAAGCACATTATTTAGCTAAAATTCCTATCTTCCAAGGAAGAAATATAGCAGGTGTGACCTGGCTTGTAAAAATATCCCTCCCTAAATGTGTTTTAAAATACATTGGTATTTTTTTTTCTTGTTATTCAAGGTAGGGTCTCTAGCCCAGGCTGACCTGGAATTCACTATGTAGTCTCAGGGTGGCCTCGAACTCACAGCAATCCTACTACCTCTGCCTCCTGAGTGCTGGGATTAAAGGCGCGCACCACCATGCCCAGCTTACATTGCTGTTTAAAAAAAAAACCCTTTGAAGTATATTTAAAAAATGCAGTGTCCCCCCAAAAAATGCAGTGTACCCAAATATACTGATAAAAGGTGTCTTCAGTGCTTTGCAATTTTACAAAATACATGCTATCACCATAGGTTTATTTTACTTTGTAAACCAAATATGCACTTTTTCTTTCTTTCTTTCTTTTTTTTTGGAGGTAGGGTCTCAGGCTGACCTAGAATTCTCTATGTAGTCTCAGGGTGGCCTCGAACTCATGGTGATCCTCCTGCCTCTGCTGGGATTAAAGGTGTGCGCCACCACACCTGGCTCCAAATATGCACTTTTACTTAGTTTATTGCTCTAGAGGATTGACAGCCACACTCAGAAAATCCTCTGAGATGGCTTCTGGAGATGATTCCCAGGACTGTCGTGGGGACCCACATTCCGGGGTTGTCACCTCGGCATGAGAAGCCAAGAATTATTGCTCTTTAAGGTGAGTGGCTGTGCACCAAAAGAAACTTCTCCAAGCCTGTGAGGCATTTTCCTTCTGTGTCTCTTTCCATTACTCTTTCTATAAATACATACATACATACATACATACATACATACTGTGTCATGGCCATCAGTACAGGACTTCAAACCTGCTAGACCCTGGGAGTGGGCATCAATACCTGGGAGCTGTCTGGCTCCTTCACTGGGGGCTCAAGGCTGGGGGCGCTGCAGGCCACCTGCCTCTGAAGGGCCTCGTTCTCTGTCTTCAGCGCGTGGACCTCCTGCTGAAGTGCCCTGGTTTTGGCCTTCTCATTCTCACAGGAGAGGAGCACGGTTTTAACGAGAACCATCAGCTTCTCCACTCTGGACTTCAGTCTTCGCCTCTCTCTCAGGTTTTCCTTTTCATGTTTCTGAAATAATTCCTGCAAAGACAAGAACTCTTGCTCACGGATCTCTTTTTCCCTTTCCAGCAATTTCTGAGCGGAAGTAGCCGTCTTCTCCAGCTCTCCTTTGAGCTGCTGCAAACTCTCCAGCTCTTCCTCTTTCCTGCTCAAGGTTTTTTCCAGCTCTAGACACTGACTGACAGATCTGTTTTTCTGGCGCATTTCAGTAGCGTATCTTTCCTGCAAACGGATATATCTAATCTTGATTTTTTTAACATGTAGCTGTAAGGTTTCCTTCTCTTTCCTGGATTCCTGGAGATGTCTTTGGGTATTAGCTAAAATGTCTTGTGAATCCTGAAATTTCTTGTTAATATCATTCCTCTCTAGAAGTACGTTGTATTTGTTTTCAATTAATTCCTCAATGCATTTCTTGAGCATATTTATATCTTCAACAAACACTTGCTGCTTGGTGACCTTCGGCATCTGGACTTCTTTAACCCTGCTGTCTAAATGCAGGTCCTGGGTGTGCGCTTCTTGCTGTTTGCTGGTGTGTTTTACCTTCTGTAAGTCTCTGTCTAAAGCCAGGTCTTCCTCCAAAGGGTCTAAGTTTGCAAAGCTTTGCTCCGTATCAGGTATCACACAGTTCTCCCAAGATGCCTCATCACTCCTGCACATGCCTGGTAAGGACCAACACGAGGCCAGGCTGTCCACACCTTCCTCCGTGACTTCCTGCTGACTGACTGACAGCTCAGGGTTTTCCCCAGAGTGCTGTATTTCTTTTGAAGAAACCTCAGGCTGTAAATTAAATTAATAGCATGAATGAATGTGAAAGAGTAGACTGCTGAATACATGCACAGCTCCCAACAGCACAGCCGGACTCAAGTAGTAGGGATGTAAAACATATGAATCTTATTCCCTTTGATGAAAGAAAAACATATATTTTATGCCTATAAATAGGCACATGTGTGTGTGTGTGTGTGTGGGAGCAGAAATTGAAGTTGTGTGGCTTTCTGGATCATTACCGCCTTATTTCTGAGGAAGGGCCTCTCATTTGAACGCACAGCTAACAGCCAGCTTGCCCCAGGCCCCATCTCCACCTCCTGGGTGCTGGGATCTCAGGCAGGCCACCGTGCCCACCCAGCATCTTCGAGGGGGCTGGGATCCTTGTCTGTGTGTTTGCTCACTGAGTCCTCCCCACCCCCACCACCACCCCCATAGGGTCATCCTATCACCATCTTCTGTGACATCACCCATCTTTTCTGAACACAAAGAAGCTTGCTTTGACTTCAAAGCAATGAAAACAAAGGTATCGATTACCCTGCAGACTGCACAACCTCTTCAATAGAGACCTTTAATAATTTCCCATGTAGAGCATTATTTCACTCTGCTATGATTCCTGTGAACATTGCAATGGCAGACAGACATACCTCATAATAGACTTCATTCCCACAGCACAGGTGTGGGTGGTTCATAATTGTGGTACAGACCCTTGAGATGAATATGACATTAAAAGCTCATTAAAAGATATCTACATGGGTGGTATTAGGCCAACTTAAGGATCTTGAATCCCTGCACTTTTTTTTTTTTTTTTTTTGGTTTTTTGTTTTTCGATGTAGGGTCTCGCTCAAGTCCAGGCCGACCTGGAATTCACTCTGTAGTCTCAGGGTGGCCTTGAACTAAAGGCGATCTTCCTACCTTTGTCTCCTGAGTGCTGGGATTAAAGGCGTGTGCCACCATGCCCGGCTGAATCCCTGCACTTTTAATGGTCTTCCATGGCTCTGGGATAAAGAATTATCTTGGGCTTGAGAGATGGCTCAGTGGTTAAGGTGCTTGCCTGCAAAGCCTAACAACCTGGGTTTGATTCCCCAGTACCCATATAAAGCCAGATGCACAAAGTGGCACATGTATCTGGAGTTCATTTGAAGTGGTAATGGGCCCTGCTGTGGCCATTCTCTCCCTGTATCTCGCTGCTTACAAATAAAAATGTTCTCATTTTAACAAAAACATCCTTAACATTCCACAAGTTTTATTGTTTCACCAAGTCTTACCGTCTCTGTGTGATCATCAGCTCTCAGACCATGCGGGTCAAAGCTATTCTCATTATAACATGCATTTTCGGAATCTTTGGAAACACTTTCTTTGTACAAGAAGCTTTGAGGTTGCTGAGAACTGAGGGCACAGTTGGCAGAGGTGTCCCTAGCCAGTGACTTCTCCAGGATCAGCATAGTCTCTCTAATATAGTTTAGAGTCGGACACCCGGAATGGCTGACACCCTCCCAATCAGGATGGTCTTGATTCACCGACACGTGAGCGTCCATCAGATTTCCTTCCCTAAGTGAATCCTGCTTTCCATTAGTGTCTGCTGTGTGACTATACACTTGGATCTTCAACTCCGGCTCTTCTGTGTAAAAGCCTCCCATCAGGTTTTGAAATGCTCGTAGTTGATGAAATTTGCAAATAGGTTCAAATTGTCTCCAGGAAGAAATACTGGTGTTAACTGGTTGAATCTTTACATTCTCTGAGTAACTTCCAAGGTTCATGTCTTTTTGTAAAGAGAAAAGAAGAAAATGAGTTGCTCATAAATTTATGTGGTAACTTTTATTTATGTTTAAGAAATAAACTATTTAAGATTTTAAGAATTATATAGCATTAAAAAAATAAAAAACAGAAGCCGGGCGTGGTGGCGCATGCCTTTAATCCCAGCACTTGGGAGGCAGAGGTAGGAGGATTACCATGAGTTCAAGGCCACCCTGAGACTACAGAGTGAATTCCAGGTCAGTCAGGGCTAGAGTGAGACCCTACCTCGAAAAACCAAAATAAATAAATAAATAAATAAAAATAAAAAACAAGAGCTGGGCTGGAGAGATGGCTCAGCGGGTAAGGCACTTGCCTCCAGTGCCTAAGGCCCTGGGTTCAATTCCCCAGGACCCACATAAGCCAGACCAACAAGGTGGTGGCCCTGGTGTACTCTCTCTCTCTCTCTCTCTGTATCTCTGTTTGAAAATGAATAAATAAAATATTTTTTAAAAAAAACACGAGCTGAAGAGATAGCAGTTAAAGGTGCTTGTTGCAAAGCCTGATGGTCCAGATTTAATTCCCAGCACCCACATAAAGCCAGATGCAGAGTAGCACATACATCTGGAGTTCCTTTGCAGTGGTGGCTGGAGGCTCTGGAATGCCCATTTGCTCCTTCTTTCACTCACTGTCTCTACTCATAAATTTGAAAGAAAACAAACCCCTCTTCCATTTGGGGGGGGCAGTTTGATACAGAGTCTCACTATATAGCTCAAGACCGTCTGAAACTCAGGATCCTTCTGCCTCTACCTCTGTGTGCTGGGATTATAGGCATGTGCCACCCTGCCTGGCTTAGGAAAACAGCTTCTCACATGGGGGAAAGAAATCCCCAGATGATGGCTACCAAAAACCATGGGACAGATCATTCTGGTCAAATGCTATCACAACAGATTCTAAGATATTCTCAAAATTATTTTTGTTGTAAGGTAATTTTAAAATTTTGAACTTTAAAATGTTTCAAACAAATAAAAAAGCACTTAGTGCCGTGTAATTGCAAATGTCCATACACATTTAACTTGTAGGAATCCCAGGAGGTTGGTGTATTATCATTCCTATTGTATTTCTTTAATAATTTATTTATTTGCAAGGGGAGTGGGGGAGAACAGGTGTGTCAGGGCTTTTTGTCACCACAATTGTCAGATGCATGCACACTGTGCATCTGGCTTTATGTAGGAACTGGGGAACTGAATCCAGGTGTCAGGTTTTACCAGCAAGAGCCTTTAGCCACTGAGCCATCGCCCCAGCCTGCTGTATTTACTTTAATTTTAAAATATTCATTTATTTGCAAGCAGAGAAAGACAGAGAGAATGGGCGCCCAGGGCCCCCAGATGCACGCACCACTTTGTGCATCTGACCTTATGTGGGTACCGGGGAATCCAACCAGGGTTGTTAGGCTTTGTAGGCAAGCACTTGACTGCTGAGCCATCTCTCCAGCCCCCAACTATATTTATTTTAAAAAGACTCATAGAGCGCATGCCTAGCATGTGTCACTGGGTTTCATCTCCAGCACTGGTAAAAGTACTGGGTTTCAACCGGGCGTGGTGGTTCACGCCTTTAATCCCATCACTCCCGAGGCAGAGGTAGGAGGATCGCCATGAGTTCAAGGCCACCCTGAGACTACAGAGTGAATTCCAGGGCAGCCTGGGCTAGAGCGAGACCCTACCTCGAAAAATCAAAAAAACAAAAAATAAAAAAAATAAATAAATAAAATTCTGGGTGTGGTGGTGCACAGCTTTAATCCCAGCACTCAGGAGGCAGGTAGGAGGATAGCTGTGAGCTGGAGGCCTGAGACTACGGAGTGGATTCCAGGTCAGCTTGGGCTACAGGGAGACCCTCTTGCAAACACATGTTGATCTGGTTTTTTTTTTTTTTTTTGGTTTTTCGAGGTAGGGTCTCACTCTCACTCTAAATCCAGGCTGACCTGGAATTCACTATGTAGTCTCAGGGTGGCCTTGAACTCACGGTGATCTTCCTACCTCTGCCTCCAAAGTGCTGGGATTAAAGGCGTGTACCACCACGCACGGCTGATCTGGTTCATTCTAACAGATACTTCATTCCTGGTTTTTTTTTGTTGACCAGTTTGCTCCTAACTGTACTATTAATTACGATGAACATCATTGTACACATTTCCTTGCAAACCAGCACATCTAGGCTACAGGTATCTTATCTAGAAATGAAATTGCTATTCTAGAAGATATGTATCTTAAATTTTGATATTCTAAAATTACTCACCAGAGTAGTTGTATCATCTTATGCTTTTACCAGTAACATAAGAATTTTTTTAAATATCTTTATTATGAATAAATACGTACATTGTATGAGCAAATCTTGCGAAGGTGCCCACATTTCCCTCCTCTCTGTCCTCAACCCACTGGGGTCCTTCCTCGGTGCACATACTGGATCTGTCCATTGGGTAGGGGGTTATGAACTGCACAAGAGGTAGCCAGTTTTTTTTTTCTTCCCCGTGTGTTGTTGCTGAGGGGGGCGATGTCTTTGGATATTCTCCCCCACCATGGCTCTTACATTCTTTCCGCCCCCTCTTCTGCTGAGTTCCCTGAGTCATGGTGGGTGAGTTTTAAGTCTGCTTTATTGTTGAGATCTTAAGTATCTCTGGACTTCTGCTTTGGGTTGTGTTGGGTATCGTTGGTGTCTGTCTCATTGACCTTTCCTGGGTTATCTGACTTGTGGTGATTGGTCTCTTGTTTATCTCATCACTTTCTCATAGGTTTCATTTGGGCCCTGTATGATAGGCCAGGGGAGGTTCATCTCCTGCCTTCTTTTGAACTGAATGTATACCTGTAATCCCAGCACTGGAGAGGGGAGGGGGAGGCAAGAGGACCACAAGTTCAAGGTCATCTTTAGCTACATAGCATGTTCAAGGTCAGCTGGGGCAGAGACACTGTCTCAGAAAAAAAAGGAATTCTTTGGGTTTATATAACACATGCCAAACCGATATGTATTAATCTTTTACTGTGCCGTTTTTCTGTGGGGAGCTGCTTATTGTGCCTTAACTGCGTCGACACCATTTTGAAGGTCTCTGCCATTTTCTCTACTAACCAAAGCTAAGTTTGTATTTCTTTGCTTAAGTCTCCTCCTAGAAATCACACAACCTCGTGGCATCAGGTCGCCTAGTTCCTACGCAAGTGTCTTAAGCATTTGCCTGAGACTTGCTCAGACCCGTCTTATCTCCATTCTTGTCCCTTTTCATTCTCACCCCCTCCCTTAGGGTCTTCATTGGCTGACCGGGCCAGGTCATTTTCATGGACAGACTTTTTACATATATAAAGGTCTTCAGATTTCCCTCTCTTTTTGTAACAGTCCGTACTGTGTCCCTCAAAAACTTCTATTTTGAAAGTTCAAAGGCCCCATACTTTCGAAGAACATGACTGTGTTGAGACTGTATTTGGTCTTTAAAGAATTAGACTTAAATGCAACCAGAAAAGGTCATTAAAAATATTTTTTTAAATTTGCAAGCAGAGTTAGAGAGAATGAGAATGTGCGCACCAAGGCCTCCAGTCACTACAAACAAACTCCAGGTATATGGGCCACCCTGTGCATCAGACTCACGTGGGCACTGGGGAATTGAACCCAGGCCCTTAGGCCCTAGAGGCAAGGGCCTTAACCCAGGAGCCATCTCTCCAGCCCCAGAGGCCATAGTTTTTAATGACCTCAAGGAAAGTTTTGTTTCCCACAGAAACCTTGCACACATTTTGATGAACTTATTCTTGGGCATTTAATTGATGCTTTGACTTGATTTTTTAAAGTTGGTGGTAGTATGTTGTAACACTATTTTTTTTTTTTTTAAACATTTTATTTATTCATTTTCAAGGGGAGAGAGAGAGAGAGAGAGAGAGAGAGAGAGAGAGAGAGAGAGAGAGAGAGAGAGAGCGCGCACCAGGGCCACCACCTTGTGGGTCTGGTTTATGTGGGACCTGGGGAATTGAACCCGAGGCCTTAGGCACTGGAGGCAAGTGCCTCAACCGCTGAGCCATCTCTCCAGCCCACTATTTGTTTTTTGTACAGACTTATCAAGTCTTCTAAGAGTTTGAACAGACAGAAGGCTCTTAGGTTTAGGTTTTTGTTTGTTTTTAAGTTTTTCAAGGTAGGTCTTGCTGTTGCCCAGGCTAACTTGGAAACTTCCCTCCGTAGCCTCAGGCTGGCCTTGATGCTCCTACATCGGCAAAGGTGCAAAGGTGCGCACCACTATACCTGGTACATTATTATTATTATTTTTTGGTTTTTCGAGGTAGGGTCTCACTTTAGCCCAGGCTGACCTGGAATTCACTATGAAGTCTCAGGGTGGCCTGGAACTCATGGCGAGTCTCCTACGTCTGCCTCCCGAGTGCTGGGATTAAAGGCGTGCGCCACCACGCCCGGCTTGTTTTCTTTAAAAAGTTTATTTAGTCATTAGAGAGAGGGAGAGAACGAGGGAGAGAGAGTAGAGAGGGGAGAGAAGAGAGAGGAAAGGGGACAGGGGGCTCCACGTCACTTCCTCCGGCGTGGGACGAGGACCCCGCTCCCACGTGTCTCACTCTCACGGCTGAAGTCCGCGTCTCTAACGCGCAAACCGCTCACCTCCAGGATCCACGTCTCCGGGGACCGGAACTGCCGACCGCGTCCACGCGGGCTTCCGGCCCCGGGCGTGGTGACGTCAGCGCGCCCGTGGGGAGCCCCGCCCACCCGCCCGCTTCCGAGGGGCGGGACTTCCGGCCGGGAGGCGTCCGGGTCCGCGCGTTCGGCGCCGCGCGTGGCGCCGGGAGGACCGTCGGCCATGGACCCCCGGAGGGTGCTGATGAGCAGAGTGGTCCCCGGGCAGTTCGACGACGCGGACTCATCGGACAGGCAGGCCGCCGGGGCGGCTCCCGGGGTGGGTGGGGGGCCTCCCGCGCGGGCCGGGGCCGCGGCTTCCCGGAAGCCAGTGACGGACTTCCGGGTGTCCGTGGGAAAGGACCCGCGTTGTTATTATGATGATGATGCAGGGCGAGCACCTTGCGCTGGGCTGCCGCTCGCTGGCAGGGGCCGGCCTAGGGTGGGGGTCCCCACTTCCATCCCTAGCGGTGGGGGAGCCCCAGATTTCAGCCCGGAGAAGCAGCAGAGCCCCGGGGAGAGGGGGCTGTGCAGCTGGAGGGCTGGATCGGATGTGTCTCCAGAGCAGGGACTCGGCAGAGCCACCATGATGAGGGGCGACATCCTCAAAGCCGCGCGTCGTTTTGGGCTGTGTTTTTGTTTTGAAGTAGGGTCTCTCTGTAGCCCAGGCTGACCCGGATCTCTGTAGTTCCAGGCTGGCCTCGAATTCGTGGCGATCCTCCTCCCTCTGCCTCCTGAGTGCTGGGGTTCAAGGTGGGATTTCGGTTCGGTTTACCAGTGTACAGAAGTCCTTAGAACTTTCCAGTCCTCTCCCCTATTTCCCCACGGCCCCTAGTGAGGACCAGAGAGACTTGACCAGCACCTTGTCACCGCTGGGCTCCGGGGAGGCACATCCTGGGCACCCGGTAGGTAGCCAGAGATTCTCCTACTGCAAGGACCGCCCAGCCGAGGTGGAGAGGCCCAGGAGCCTTTTCCAGACCTGTAACCTTAACAGGCCACTCTTCACCGAAGGCCTGACTTATGGATTCTCTCTGTGAAGTCCTAGTGAAATGCAGGTGTTTAGTGATCGTCTCTTTTTTCCTCTTGTGCTCATGGGGATCCAGAGCTCTCTGAGCCATGGCCAGTTAATAAGTTGGGATTGGGCTGGAGAGATGGTTCAGCGGTTAATGCGCTTGCCTGCAAAGCCTAACAACTTGGGTTCGATTCCCCAGTGCCCACATAAAGCCAGATGCACAAAGTGGCACATGCATCTGGAGTTCGTTTGCAGTGGCTGGAGGCCCTGGTGCACCCATTCTCTCTGTCTTCTATCTCTCTGCTTGCAAATAAATAAAAGTATTTAAAATTAAGTTGGGATAGCTACCTGGGTTTACATAACTTTAGGTCTTTTTGCTCTGTATATAAAAGTCAAAGCTGCCCTCCCGATATTTGGCTGGTAAATGTTCTGTTCAGGATGCTCAGTGCTCACAAGACTTGATCCTCTCAATTCTGTGGAAGATTCTATATAATCATCCAGATTTCTGGCTTCTGTGCAAAAAACAAAGAAAATCCAGTAACTCAGGGTGTGAATTCTAAAATGGAAAAAAGAGAAAGACCTTGTTAGCATCCTTCCTGTCCCTGCACGGCCCTTTCTCTTTGCCCGTCTCCTTTCATCTGGGCTCAGCACACGTTCCTGGTGCAGCTTCCAGCTCCATGTGCTTTCTGCTGTTACAAAGTGGCATGGAGTCCAAGATCAAGCTGCTTTGGACATATCCCCAAATTTTGTCAGAAAGCTTTTATTTTCCTCCTAAAGCAGCTCCATGGGCGATCAGAGTTGGTTCCCTCAGCAGAGGAATAACGCACGCTCTGACTCTGATGTCACGTCCAGCACCAGCAGTTCCAGCACGTAACCTCTGCTTCTTGCTGGGACCAGGGCTCGGAATTATCAGACATTGTAGCAGAGCTGAGACAGAACTTGGAATGAAGAAGGTGCAGCTTCCTGGGAGATAGAAGGGAACCTTTAGACAGGTTAGAAACCACTTTATGATACCATGTACGTGAGTCCACTTAGAGGCTGGCTAAGCATGCCCATGTGTCCTTTCTAGTGAAAACAGAGACGGCAACACAGTCGACCTTCATCATGATGTGACCTTCAAGAATGTTGAAGGAGAGATGGAGGAGGAGGAGGAGGAGGACTTCGATGACGACAGTGACTGGGACTGGGATGATGGAGCTGGGAGACTCTCCAAGGGCTGTGCTTGGCGGGCAGGGAGTAACCCCCAGGTACTTAAGGGACTCTCAATTCTTGCTTCCCCGTGTGAGGTGTCACTGGAGGATCTGTAGTCCCAGCTTCTAGTCTACATTTGGGTTCTTCCCATACTTGGTATATGTTAAGAGTCATTGAAGGGTCATCAGATCGTGACTTTAAGCTGTGTGTAGTAAAGGCCATGAATCTTGTAAGAACTAGGAAGGGGACTGGAATGTTCCCGCTGGCAGAGCATTCGGCGAGCGCACAGGCCCTGTGGTCCACCTCATGTAGAGCAGTATTGATCCCCCAAAAAGCAGGCAAGGGTACTCAGAAGATAAAGTGATGCATCATAAAAACACAGGACAAGCGTCCCAGTGCCTGGCACAGAAACTCCAGGAGTGAGACAAGACTGTGGAAGAGGAATCAACCGTGTGTGATGGGGGACTGTATTAATGAGGTGCAGATAGCTCTGTGATCCAAACCATATAGAGCCTGCTTCTCACACTGTAAGCACCAGTGTACTGGGAGCTTACAGAGCCGGAGGCTTAAGCACACACATTTTTAAATAACTAAAGATATCCCATATATCCTGTGTTCTTGTTTTTGTAACGTCTCCCTTGATTCCTTGGTGGAGCCAGAAGAGAAAATGATTGGAAGTCAGCTTAAATGTTAACTGTTATTTTTGGAGTGCTCAGATTATAGCGATGACATTAAAACAATTATTTTATTTGTAAGCAGAAAGAGAGGTAGAGAGAAGAGAGAGACAGAGAGACGGGCACTCCAGGGCCTCCTTCCATTGCAAACAGACTCCAGATGCGCACGTCACTTTGTGCATCTGGCTCTGTGTGTGTGGGTACTGAGGAATCGAACTTGTGTTGTTAGGCTCTGTAGGCGAGTACCTTAATCACCGAGCCATCTCTCCAGCCCCAGAAAAGCTAAATGATCATGCCAGTGAAAAACACTTTTGGTCTATGAGTATCTTGACACAACTGACCTAGATTTTTAAAAAATATTTTATTTATTTATTGGTTTTTCTAGGTAGGGTCTCACTGTAGCCCAGGCTGACCTGGAATTCACTATGTAGTCTCAGGGTGGCCTTGAACTCATGGGGATCCTCCTACCTCTGCCTCCCAAGTGCTGGGATTAAAGGCGTGCACCACCACGCCCGGCTTTAATGTTTTATTTATTCGTTTTCAAGCAGAGAGATAGAGGTATATATATATATATACATATATATGTATATATATGTATGTATATATATATATATATATATATATATATATATATATATATATATATATATAGAGAGAGAGAGAGAGAGAGAGAGAGAGCATGCACCAGGGCCACCACCTTGTGGGTTTGGCTTATGTGGGTCCTGGGGAATTGAACCCGGGGCCTTAGGCACTGGAGGCAAGTGCCTTAACCCCTGAGCCATCTCTCCAGCCCTGACCTGGATTTTTAAGGGGGCTAGGAAGATGTCTTGGTGCCTGACGGTGCTTTGCTAGCTTGCTGAACAGAGTTCAGATTCCCAGCACCCAAGTAAAGCTGGGCGCGAAGTGACTGGTACACACACCTGAAATTCCAGTGCACCTACAGAAATGGGAGGAGTCAGGAGTTTTTGGGCCAGCTAGTCTGACCTTCCCAGCAGTGAACACCAGGAGACACTCTGTCAGACAAGGTGAAAGAGGAAGACCACCACCCCAGGTTGGCCTCTGACCTGCACACGCACAATCACAAAATAAAGTAAATAAAAATGTAAAGTCCTTTGCAAATAAGACAATCCAGCCTCACAGTTCCGTGCTGAGAAAACAAGACTGAGTGTGCAGTTGTTACAGGGCGGGACCTTGTAATCTGCTGCATTTTCAGTCCTGCTTCTGCTTCTCCTGCCACTGTTCCATGAGGCAGTGTGCCCCGTGCTGAGCTTCACTGTGCCTCACCTCGCCCTTTAGCTTGGGATGAAGTTGCTAGAGTGAGCATTGTTACTCCTGCCTCTTTATTAAAGTTCTTCATTTATTTTTTCAGGTAAATGAATATTCTCAATATTATATCTGTAAGCCAGTCAAGTTAGAAAAATGTGAACTTAATCTGTTTATAAAAATGAAAGCTGTATTGAAGAGAAGTAAATATCATGTTAATTCATTGTTCTAGGCAAGACCTTTAGCATTCTCTTCCAAGTGCATTTTTGGAAAAATATCTTAAGCAAATGAGATTGATTCTTCCCTTTCCTGAGCACCTTCCTGTAAGCAGCGATGCCAGAGTGAGCAAACTAGGAGTAAAGCACTTGACGGTAAGCCCTGGGTTTGCATCTACATCTGGTCATTCCTAAACTGATTTCTTGTAGGCAAATCGACAGACTTCTAACTACAGTTCAAGCAAAATGTCTACTCCAACCGACAAGGTCTTACGGAAATTTGAAAATAAAATCAATCTAGGTAAGTCTAATGATTTTATATTATGCAATCATGTATTCAATTCTTCACCATCAAGTGTTCTGCATCTTTATGGCTCAAGAGGTGAATATAGTCAAGTGTTCCAGACTCAGTGACTCAGTGATTTAAAACCACTTCAGCACTTTTGGATTCTGTTTTTTTATCGGAATATGAAGATGCGGATATTCAAGTTTTTGTCTGTTACGCATTGGATTTTTTTTTTTTTTTTTTTTTTTTTGGTTTTTCGAGGTAGGGTCTCACTCTAGTCCAGACTGACCTGGAATTCACTATGTAGTCTCAGGCTGGCCTTGAACTCACGCTGATCCTCCTACCTCTGCCTCCCGAGTGCTGGGATTAAAAGCGTGCGCCACCACGCCCGGCTAAGCATTGGATTTTGTAGTAGGATCATTTTGTGGTAGCGTGATGAAAATGACATCCTGTTTACTAGAGACTTGTACGTTGGCTCTGGCGTGCAAGGCTGTGGACGCTGACTTCTTTAAAATTGCAAGGCCATCATCCTCTTCTGGAAGCTACTTGACTGTTTATAAACATAGCTCGCTGTCTCTCCTATAAGCTGTCTGTAAATGTCCAGTTAGTGAGCGTAACTATTTTAAGTGTCGTCTTCTCTATCATTGACCTAAAACTCAAAAAAACCATGAAGTTTTCAGAATTAAACTTGGAAGTCAGGCAGTTGTTATGTATGTCATATAGACTATTGACAAGTATCTAAGATTTATCATGCAGAAACAGCATTTTTAATATTTTCTATATCTAGAAATCTAAGGAGTTCTCAGTGATGACAGAAACATAAGGCTAATTCGTTGTTCACCTTTAAGGATGCTGCCTTGGTTCACGGGGCAAGCACGTCCTGACTATGGCTGAGTGCTGAGGTGATGGAGGCGAGGAGAGAGCCAGGGAGGAAGGAGTACTAGTCAGAGACTGTCAGCATCTTCATGCCTTTCCTGGTTTTACATTTGTGGGGTTTTTGTATTTTCAGATAAGCTAAATGTTTCTGATTCTGTCATGAATAAAGTCACCGAGAAATCAAGACAAAAAGAGGCAGACATGTAAGTAATGTTTCCATCATGAGCCAAATGTGGGGACTGGTGTCTAGACAAGGGCGGTGCCCAGGAGAGGGCGTCACACCTGTGCACATCGGGTGGCTGTGAAACCAGTGCTTGTGAAATTCATAAATGTATTTCATGAGAATTCGTTTGAAGATTTGAGTGTAGACTAAATATGTACAAATTTTCCCTTTGAGATTCTAATAAGAATTGTGCCCCTCCACAAAATGTTTTTTTTTTTTTTTTAATTCAAGGGAAGGGCTGGAGAGAGAGCTCAGTGGGCAAAACGCTTCAGTCCTAAGTGTGAGGTCCTTAGTTCCCGCGTGAAAATGCCCAGCTTTGTGGTGGCCCACAGTGCTGGGGGATACGGAGAATGTAGAGGCAGGTGGACCTGTGCTCTCACTGGTCCCTCAGTCCAGTGTAATTGGTGAGCTCTGGGCCAATGAGAGACCCCTGGCCTTTGTGTACACGCACATGTGTACTGTGTATGTGCACGCATATGCACGCCGTCTAAAGAGAGGCAGAGATTTAACTGGTCCCTCAGGCTTTGGTCCAAAACGGGTGTTCAAGTCACTAGAGAGTGCCAGTGACCCTAATGGCCATGGCTCTGACCCTGGTTTGAAGATTATTACGTAGGCTAGTGTGCTAGGTCAAGTTCTCTAGTGTGACTTGGTGTGTCCTTTGACATCAGAGGCAGGCCGGCCGCCCAGGAGCACTCTGTGGGACATCTTCTTTCACTGTATCATGAATTCAGGACAGTGCACAGCTGCTCTTCCTGCTCCTGAACACAGAGGAAACCCCCCCCCCCACCTCACACCCCAGGGGGTCGCACATGCTCAGAGGAGCTGCAGATGGAGGCCTCTGTTGGAGAGAAAGCTGCTGCTGACAATTTTCTTTCTTTTATTATTTTTTTTTTCCGGGTAGGGTCTCGCTCTAGTCCGGGCTGATCTGGAATTCACTAGTCTCAGGGTGGCCTTGAACTCACAGCAATCCTCCTACCTCTGCCTCCCAGGTGCTGGGATTAAAGGCGTGCGCCACCACACCCGGCTTCTGCTGACAGTTTTCACAGAGCTTCTCTTGCTGAGTTTTAATACGTCACCTGTGCTTTTTGTTTCTGCTTAGGTATCGCATCAAAGATAAGGCTGACCGAGCCACCGTGGAGCAGGTACTGTGCGTGTGTGCTTGTTTCTGTCCTTCTTGCTTGGTGTTAGCGTTACCTGGAGTTGTGCTTCATCCATCATCGCCCCTGTTGACGTGCTTCCGTCTAGTCGAGGCTCCTTCCCCTCCCCCTAACCACCATGCGGTGCTCTCTTCTCAAGGGTTCAGGAGACCACAGGCTTGCTGAAGTAGGGTCTCAAGGAGTCTTGCTATCTTTTCCATCAGCCACAAGGCAGGGGCTTGCGGGGCTGGGAGGAAAGAGAGTCGATGCCTTCAGTTTCTCAGTAGACATCCCTGTCTTTAGAAATAATGTGTGCTTCATTCTTCCTTTTAAGGAGGGTGAAGAAATTGGATCCTAGTTTTCACATGCAGAGGAATGTGAGTGGAGATTAGCATGGGCTCACATTTTTGATGTGAAAAAATGATAAAAATGGTTAGAACATTGCTGTTGCTCCTACCATTCCTCTCCCCTGCGTAAATGAACTTTTTTTTTGTTTTGTTTTTTCAAGGTAGGCTGACCTGGACTCACTATGTATTCTCAGGCTGGCCTTGAACTCATGGCAATCTCTTGCCTCTGCATCCCGAGTTCTGGGGTTAAAGGTGTGCACCACCACGCACCGGCTTACAAAATGAACATTTTGACATAATAGCCTATTGACCTATTATAGCTCCTGGCTTCAGGCTTGAGCACACCTGTCCTGTACCTCACAACCTCCAGGGGACCAGGGCCCAGGCCCTTGTGCAGCTGGAGGCCGGCAGGGCCAGGCACTGGCTGAGCCTTTACTGTGTATGTTCTCTGGTTCATTTTGGAAATTAATAACAAAACATGGTCCCACTCTGAGAAATGAAACAGCCTCAAAATAATTAGGAAATGCTTCTTTCTTCTCTCTAAATTAATTTTAAATGTTGGAGTCTGTATATTGAGTCTTGGTGTGGTGGTTTGATTCAGGTGTTCCCCCATAAACTCATGTGTTCTGAATGCTAGATCCCCAGCTGGTGGCAATTTGGGAATTGGGGCCTCCTGGAGGCGGTGCATTGTTGGGGGTGGGCTTATAGTGGTTCTAGCCAGCTTCCTGTTGCCGGTGCTTGGCACACTCCTGTTGCTGTTGTCCAGCATCTGCTCATGCCGTTGTTTTCCCTGCCTGCGTGGAGCTTCCCCCTCAAGTCTGTAAGTCAGAATAAACCCTTTCCTTCTGCAAGCTAGGTGCTTTGAGCAGGAGCGAGTTGACTGCAACACTCAGGCTGCCTCTCCTTTTCAAACATAAAACATACTTGTTACTTTATCATCTTTCCTGTCTTTTTCTTTTGTTTAAATTTTCTTAAAAATATTTTTATTTGCGCACGTGTGTGTGTGTGTGTGTGTGTGTGTGTGTGTGTGTGTGTGTGTGTGTAGTACAGCCTCTTGCTGCAGACAGATGCCAGATGTATGTGCCACTTTTTGTGTCTGGCTTTATGTGGGTCCTGGGGAATAGAGTCTGGGTGGCAGGCTTTGCAAGTGCCTTGGCCCTCTGCCCTCTCCCAGCCCCTCCTCCTTCCCTGTGCACCTTCCTTGCTTTGTGAAGCACAGGTCTTGCATGCAGCAGCTCGCTCTCTTCTCAGCTGTCCTGTGCAGTGCAGAAGTGGCAACTGAACTTGGCTGTTGATGAGACCTCAGCCACCTCATTAAAGAGCAGAGCCTGAAGGGGTGTTAGTGTTAGCCAGCTGGGAGGACTGCCGGGATCCGTGGGATTCATGAAGGACCGGGGTTCCTTGTATCTACCGAAGTCCTTGCCTTCCTGCTTTTCCAGGAGAGCAGTGAGGTCTTGTTCCAGCAGAGTGGACATACTTTGAAGGAGAGCCTTGCCCTCACTTGCTCATCTGTCGAGCACTTTATTTAAAGGACCAGCTAATCAATCCTTCAGACCTTGCAGGCCATTTTTGCTTTTTGTTGAATAATTGAGTTTATTTTATTATTTTTGATTAGCCCTTTAAAATTCAAAAGCCATGTTTGCTTTCATGCTGTAGAAATGCATACTACAGCCAGGATTTGGCTCATAGGCCATAAGCTGCCTGTCTGTCGAGCGTCTGAAGTGTGGTTACACTGAATTGGGATGTGCTAGAGATAGAAAGTACACACCAAGTCTTAAATATGTAGTGTGAAAGAATGCTGACCATCTTATTAATGTTTGATGTATTGCGTTAGATAAAAGATTCTTAAATGATCTCACTAGAAAATGTACTTCCCGTGTGTGGTTTACATTCTGTTTATTAGCTAAGGTTGGTCTCGCTCTGCTTCTCCTTTCTTCAGACTTGGTCATCTTTGTTCCATGACTGGATGGACGTCTGGTTCCCTTGGCCTTCACCTCACGTCTTATTTCCTAAAACCTAAAGGGAATAAGACGTTCTAGTAACTCTTGTGTAGTTAGCATAGTTTAGTTATTGGTACATGTCACGAGAAAGGTTAGAAATGCATCATTTTGAATGTTTTTGTCTGGGTTTCTGCATTCCTTTTTAGGTTTTGGATCCCAAAACAAGAATGATTTTATTCAAGATGCTGACTAGAGGAATCATTTCAGAGATCCACGGCTGCATCAGCACAGGAAAAGAGGCAAGACCTCGGGAGAGGACTAATGTTTCCGTGGGAAATGTGCTTAGTTCAGACACCAAGGAAAGCTCAGCTACGTAGTAAATACATTTGGCGGGCTGGAGAGATGGCTCAGCGGTTAAGGCACTTGCCTCCAGTGCCTAAGGCTCCCGGTTCAATTCCCCAGGACCCACATAAGCCAGACCCACAAGGTGGTAGTCCTGGCGCTCTCTCTCTCGCTCTCTATCTCTGCTTGAAAATGAATAAATAAAATATAAAAAGAAATACACTTGGCATTTAAGAAGAGGAAAGGGGGAGGTCAAGAGAAGGTAATGGGAGGGGATTACAATCAAAACACGTTACTTATACATATATGTACATATACATATATATACATATATATAAAATAATAGTAAATTTAAAAAATAGGAGGCTGGGCGTGGTGGCGCATGCCTTTAATCCCAGCACTCGGGAGGCAGAGGTAGGAGGATCAGCGTGAGTTCAAGGCCAGCCTGAGACTACATAGTGAATTCCAGGTCAGCCTGGGCTAGAGTGAGACCATACCTCGAAAAACCAAAAAAAAAAAAAAAAAAAAAGGAAAGCTAAGGTGTTCTTTGCAGAGAAAATATGTTAGATAAGCTTTATTTAAGCAGAAGTTATATATAGTACTGTTGTGACTTTAATATTAATGAACCAATTTCAACATGTTGAAATGTTTTTAAACAGCAAAAGGGGGGAGGGGAGCCATACACAGTTCATAATGGTTTAATACAATTTGTGGGGGCTGTCGTGACTACTGGGTACTAGACAGGGAGTTGCGTGTGTAGCTGCTGGTTCCCCACAATGGCTGCATTGTGTTCTCAGTCTAACTGCCCAGCCTTGTGAGCCTGAGTGCCAACTTAAAAACCACTGTTGATCGGGGTAGATCAACTCATTTGTAGGAGTCAGTCTTTCCTGTTTTTTCCTTATGTGTAAATGTAGAAAAAGACAAACATGGTTTTTAATTATCAACTCATTCTGTAGGGATTAATTAGTTCAAAGAATATCTTTAAGTATTTTCTGTGTACTTGAGTGAGATGTTCAAAACCAATTTGCACATTTAATTTTGGCTACGTATGATGTAGCAGTCATTCCTCCATAATAGGATGTGTTCTGAGAAGCACTGGGCAGTCTTGTTTCAGGGCAGCGGCTGCGTCTCTAGGTAATAAAACCTTCCAGGGCGCTCTGCTCTGTGTGGTCTGTTAACCAAGATATCATGACACGAACAGTGGAGACATTGGACCTTTTCATAGAATGTTTCTTTTTGTAAAAAAATGTTATTTATTTGCAAGCGGGGGGGGGGGGGAGAAAATAAGCACACCAGGGCCTCTACCACTGCAACCAAATTCCAACTGCATGAGCCACTTTGTGCATCTGGCTTTACGTGGGTATTGGGGAATTGACCCAGTTATCAGGCTTTGCAGGCAAGTAATTTAACTGCTGAGCCATCTTTCCAGCCCTAATGCTTCATTTTTAATTTCATCTTCAGAAAGATGAGCGTGTTACTTATTGCAAGTTATTTCAACATACTTGGCTTTTTAAGAAAAATCTATTTGCAAGCAGAGAGACAGGGACAGAGAGAGAGTCAGAGAAATAATGGGTGCTCCAGGGCTCCTGTTCGCCGCAATGAATCTAGATGTATGGACCCTTTTTGTGCATCTGGCTTTACATGGGTAGTGGGGAATTGAACTCAGGTCATTAGGTTTTGCAAGCAAGCACCTTAACCGCTGAGCCATCTCTCCAGCCCCAACATACTTTTAAGGTAAGAATTAACTGGAAAAGTAAAATGGTAGTTATTTAACACAAGCTTCATTTTTTCTTTTTTTTTTACCTCAAATAGGCTAATGTGTACCATGCTAGCACAGCAGATGGACAGAGCAGAGCAATCAAAATTTATAAGACTTCTATTTTGTTGTTTAAAGACCGGGATAAGTATGTGACCGGCGAGTTCAGGTGAGCCCAGGTCCTTTCATTTCCATTTCTTCCAGTGCTAAAACAGCAATGCAGTGATGGAAATAATAAATATCTTTCTTTTCAAGATTTCGTCGTGGCTATTGTAAAGGAAACCCTAGAAAAATGGTGAAAACTTGGGCAGAAAAAGAAATGAGGAATTTAATCAGGTGCGTGTGTGTGTGTGTGTGTGTGACCTGTGTCTGCTGCAACTAGCCCTTCTTGCTGTCCAATGGAGACTTGTTAGCTCATTCAGCTCTACTAGACATGCTGAGCTAAGCAGAAGAAACAGTTCTGAACAGATGGCAGCCACCTGTGCTCTGAGCATCTGTGGCAGACAACTTGTGTGTGTGAGCCATGTGAACACATAGACTGCCACAGAACTCTAAGCAGTAAGTGATAGGCGTGGCGCTGAGAATGATGTCACTTCTCAAACATTCACCTGGAGTTTTATGGAGTTAGGAGAGATGGCTCAGTTGGTAAAGTGCTTGCTAAGAGAGAAAAAGTTTGATAAAGTGTTTGCTAAGAGAGAGAAAGAGGCAGATAGAGAATGGGCACACCAGGGCCTCTACCACTGCAAACTCCAGAGACATGAGCCAGTTTGATTCCCAGAACCGTGTCCAAAAGGTAGACTGTTGGGTAGGAGACTTGGTTTTAAGCATGTTTTAGGCTAGTCAAGTTGAAAGGTATTTGGAGACACACCTGCTCTCTTTATTCAGTTCCCACAGTTTAGCACCTATGGGCGTGGATTGGGATGCAGCAGTGTCCTTGCTGGTTCTCTGATCTTGGGGGTCTGTGATGGTGCCTTGACGTCATTGGCTTCTTAGCTACAGTTGGAAGGACTAGGTTCCTGCCACACTGTACCTGGTAGAATGTTTCTGTACCTCTGTTCTGCAGACTGACCACAGCAGCGATACCATGTCCAGAGCCAATAATGCTGAAGAATCACGTTCTTGTCATGGGCTTCATTGGCAGAGACGACATGTGAGTAGAGAGAAGGCTTTCATGCCCCAGCTGTTTGATGAGCTCTAAATTAACCTGTAGATGAACATTGTCCATTTAAGTAGCTCCTTTCCTGCTGTTTGTGGAAAAGCCACAATTTACCCGTTTTTTTTTAAAACCCCAAAAGTTATAATTTACCCATTTGCAATCTCGAACTACTCCAGAATAACCAAGCTAATCCTGTTTTTGTTGAATGTGTTTTACTGAAAGTTCGTGATCGATTGGCAGTCTTTCAGTGGCTGCATCATCCCACATGCAGGTCCCTGATGAGTTAGAGACGAGATGCATACTACAGCATACTGTGAAGCCAGAAAACTGGTTCTTGGTGATTTTACGTTGCTTCATTGTGTTTCATTCAAGGCCCGCACCACTACTGAAAAACGTCCGGTTATCAGAATGCAAGGCTCGGGAACTATATCTGCAGGTTGTTCAGTACATGAGAAGAATGTATCAGGATGCCAGGCTGGTCCATGCTGATCTCAGTGAATTTAACATGCTGTGAGTATGTGTGTGTTAGAGACTGCCTCATATCCTTTCCTGTCCTTCAAGATGACGAGCAGAATCCAAGTTCACAAAGTCATCCTCCATCCTGACGTTATTACAAAGTTGCTTTTCCCGTGGCAAGAGCTTGGCTGTGGGCCTTGTCTTCAATGGCTTAGTCACAGAATAGACCACTTTGTAGGACTGAAGCTGTAGTTTGGTGGGTGCTGATGTGCTGGCCTCATGTGGATGAGACCCTGTTCCATCCTCAGCACCGCAGAGCTGGACAATGAAGGACTGTGGTCGTCCCTAGCAGAGTCATTGGACTTTAGAAATTCTCCATTTTCCCAGGTGCACAAAGTGGCACATGCATCTAGAGTTTGTCACGTCCATATTCTCTCTCTCTCTCTGTCTCTCTCTCTCTCTCTCCTCCCCTCTTCTCTCTCTCTCTCTGCCTGCAAATAAATAAATAATTTAAAAATAAAGTTTCTCATTTTATTAGTCAAGGTGATCTTGATCATTGTATGAAGAATTTTTCTTAGATGATTTTTTTTTTAGCCAAGCCTGGTGGCACATGTCTTAGGAGCTGAGACCAGAGGAGTGAGGGTTGAAGGCAAGTGTGGGCTATATAGAAAAGCCTTGTCTCAAACGATAGACAATGTCTCTAAGCAAGGACACCAGCAGTAGCTCATAGCCTCTGTGTTTGTGGTCCACAAGGTACCATGGTGGAGATGTGTACATCATTGATGTGTCTCAGTCGGTGGAGCATGACCACCCCCACGCTCTGGAGTTCTTGAGAAAGGACTGTGCCAATGTCAATGGTGAGTAGAAAGTGAGATTTCATAATTATTTAGTTCTGAACTTAGTGAAGCTTTTAGATAAAATCTTGTCACTAGGGACTGAGTGTAGTGCGGTAGAACGCTTACCTATCAGGTCTAAGACCCTGTGTTTGATCCCCACAACTAGCCCAACATTTAGTAAATTCTTCAGTAAGGTGATGCTAACCCATTTGCTGCACGGTATACATTTTCTTTGTTTTCCCATAGAGTAGTCGGAATGCTAACTTTTCCCCTAGTAACACTTTTGTTACTGCGTTTCCTTCTGACAGATTTCTTTCTGAAACATGCCGTTGCGGTCATGACGGTGCGGGAGCTCTTTGAGTTTGTCACAGATCCTTCCATCACGTGTGAGAACATGGATGCTTACCTCTCACAGGTAAGACACAGCAGCAGGATGCAGGCAGTGACGTGCATTGTGTGGCTCCTCTGAGGGACACAGACTGCCTCGTGTAATCACCCATTTCCACAGCTTCCTGAAGCTTCTGATTTCACTGTGGTATACCAAGGAAGCAGTGAAGAGGGCTTCCTGACATCACTCCTCTGCTAAGATTGCAGAGCTTGCCAGTCCTTAAGAACAGTTACTAAGAAAGCTGGGGGTTTGTTTTTTAATATTTTTATTTGAGAGAGAGAGAGAGTGTGTATGTATTGATGTGCCAGGGCCTCCTGCCACTGCAAATGAATTGCAGAAGCCTGTGCTACTTTGTGCATCTGCCTTTATGAGGGTGCTGGGGAATTGAACCTCAGCCTTGCTTTGCAAGCAGGTGCTTTTAACCACTGAGCCATCTCTCCAGCCCAAAACTTGTTTATTTTTTGGTCACTAATTTTTCTCTAGTGTTTCTCTGGGGCCATTCCTGAATTATACATGGCATTTTTAAACATCAGGTAGAATACACATTATGTTCGGTACTAACCATTACATACATTGACATCATTGTACAAGCCACTGTTTTCCACCTTCAGGTCTTTCTTCTAATCATCCCAGAGTGAAACTTAGTACCCACGAGCCAGTCCCAGCTCTGGGAATGGCTGCTCTGTTTCCAGTGAATTCAACTATTCTTGGTACTTCACACAAGTAGAATAATACACCATTTGACTGGTTTATTTTTCTTAGTGCAGTGTCCTCTAGGTTCGTCCACATTGTAGCGTGTGGTAGGATTTCTTCACACCGCATGGCATGTGGGCCTCATTTTGTGTTTCTTCTGTCCATGGACACTTGGACTTATTTCCTCTTCTTTTTGGATATAGAATAGTACTGCTATGAACATGGGCGTATAAATCATATCTCCTATTATTCTTTTGAACTATACCCAGAAGGTGAATTGCTAGGGCACAGTGTAATTAAAAAAAAGTTTTCAGGAACCTGCTGTTCACCAAATGGCTGAGTCCTTGTACAGTTCTGCCCACGGTGTACAGGGATTCCAGTTTCTCTGCGTGCTGGCCAGCTCTCCCTGCAGTCTGGCACCTGGGGAGTAGCTGTGTTCACAGTGGGTGTGCCATTGGCTTGCTTGCGTATCCTGAGGGTCAGTGATGCTGGGCATCCTTCCATGTTTGCTGTCCATACAAGCATCTTCTTTAGAGAAGTGTCTGCATATCCTTTGCCCATCTTTAAGCAGGTCATCATTTGTGGTGTTGAGTATGGCTATTTCTTCAGAGATGTGAACTGCAGGGTTCTCTCCTGTGCCACGTGTTGTCCATTGCATCCTTTGGAACTCAGAAGTGTTTTTTTTTTTTTTAATTGTTATTTTATTTATTTTCAAGCACAAAGAAAAAGAATGGATATGGGTGTGACAGGGCCTCTAGCTGCTGCAGATGAACTGCAGATGCATGTAGCACCTTGTGCATCTATCTGGCTTTATATGAGTGCTGGAGAATCGAACCTGGGTCATTAAGGTTTGCAGGCAAGCACCTTAACCACTGAGCCATCTCTCCAGCCCTGTTTTTTAATTTTGTTGTACTCCCATTCATCTGTTTTCACTTGGGTCCCTTGTGAATCAGTGGGGATTTAGCAGGATTGATCCTGCTTATTCATGTCCCTTGTCCCCAGAGTGCCTTCCCACCGTCCCTCCTGCTCATCTTGTTCTGCTTGGTGTACATGCATGTGAAGAGCTGGCACTTAACAAAAATTGGAAAGGGTTCATTACAGAACTGGTAACTGTGTCTTCTCTAGATTAGACTTAAAGGAACTTTTGTTTTCTTTCAAAGGCCATGGAAATAGCCTCTCAACGAACCAAGGAAGAAAGGTCGAGCCAAGATCATGTGGATGAAGAGGTGGGATCTGTTATTCTTCACATTGTGGTTGTCAGTTATTCTCTTATTGCTGGAGCAAACTATGTGACCAGTGCAGCGTAAGGAGAGCAGGAGTTTCATCTTCCAGCTTCGGGAGGCGTGTCCATGGAGGCTGGGAGGACATGGCAGGAGCAGACGGCAGGGGAAAGTAGAGCGGGATGAACACTTCTGCTCAGCTGACTCTTTTTTATACGGTCCAGGACCTCCAGCCATGGAACGGCTCTGCCTGTAGTTAGGGAGGGTCTTTTCACATCAGCTAATCTCATCTAGAAAATCTGACTGACTTGCCAAGGGACTTGTTCCTGTGGTGGCTGTAAATCTTGACAGGCAGAGATTAGCTATCATAGGTGGTGAGGTAGTTTGTGTTGTGCTTTTAGACAGGGTCTCCTTATGTAGCCCAGGCTGGCCTCCTGAGTGCTAGAATTGAGACATGGGCCACCATGTCCAACTGACACTGTTTTTTGTTTTGTTTTGTTTTTCTAGGTAGGGCCTCATTAGCCCAGGCTGACCTAGAACTCTCTGTAATCTCAGGGTGGCCTCAAACTCACAATGATCCTCCTACCTCTGCCTCTTGTGTGCCACTACGCCCAACTACCACGTTTTACAGGGGTTTTTGTTTGTTTTGCTTGCTTTGGCTTTGGGGGGTGCATATTAGATTTTATGACTTAGATTGCATGCTATATAATTTAACTGACCTAAATTGTATAATTTACATTCTATTAGATTGTTCCACTCAGCAACCTATTAGCCCATTGTGCTAAATAGTGAAAGTGTTTTTTAAAGATAGGGCCTCGTGTAAGCCAGGATGGCTTCAAGCTCTTGACCCTCCTGTGTCCACCTCCCGAGTGCTGGGATTCCATCATGCCTGGTGATGTGGACTTGGGGTTCCTGCCTGCTAGGCAAGCACTATCCACTCAGCCATGGAGAAGGTGTTTGAAGAGTTTATGGCAGATGTTTTAGTTTATAAGTGAGAATTTTTAAGTACCTTAAATGTGATTCTGTAAATACTATAGACTTTAAATACTGATACTTTGGTTTAAAAACCTATGTGAGTTTAGGAAGTTAGAACATTCTTTGTAAGATCCACAGTAGACGTTTTTGTTTGTTTCTTGTAGCTCCTCCTGTGAAGAATATGTGGCTTCCTCTGTTCAGCAGTTCTGGTCTTCTGTCCCTGCAGGGGCTGGATAAGAACATGTCTCTTTGCTCCTAGTCAGGCAGTCCTTGCTAACTGTAGCTCCTCTTCCTCCTGTCCTGCCCAGGAGAGCTGCTAGGAAGAGAGCCAGTTTAAGGATGAGCTTGAATCTGCTCTAATGGGATTCCCCTAAATCACACTCAAATACATCACTTAACACTTCCTCACAACTTTGTGCATGGTACATAGCAGGCTCCGCACCAGGGTGGAGAGACAGCTTGGTGAGATTCAGTGTTGGTGATGATGAGAAAGTGGATTTCTCCCTGACTTAATGGGGTGAAGAAGTATGTGAATAGCACTTACAGTTTTGTTTTTCCTGCCTGTTAGGTATTCAAGCGAGCCTACATTCCTAGAACCTTGAATGAAGTAAAAGACTATGAGAGAGATGTGGATATCATGATGAAGCTGAAAGAGGAGGACATGGCCCTGAATGCTCAGCAGGACAGTGTGAGTGCCTTCACCATGTACAGATCAGGCCTACCGAAGATGGGCACTGTCCCCACCCTGGAGGGACAGACTTGAATGAGTCCAGCAGCTCATAGAATTAGAGAAAAAGGAAGCTCTATATAGATGCCTAGGTTATACCGCATCTCTTAACATGTATTTCACTAGCATACATACTTGAAAATTCTTTCTTTTAAGGGATTGTATATAAGCACTTTGTAGCTGCACTGAAAATGAAACCATTTATTTGGTTTTCATATAGTAAGAAAAAATGTTTGCCAAAGTATTCATTAAATTAAAAACAATTTAATAGTACTTGAATACAACATTGTGTAATATAGATCCACTTAGAGTCAAAAGGATCTTTATTTCACATGATGAGGTTCAAACTTAGTTTTTGCTGTGGGCAGGTGGATTGCAATATCCACTGTGAAAACTGGGAGGTGGCTGATTAATTTGACTTACAGTTGTTTACATGGCAGATAAGAACAAGGCTGTGTATTACTATAGGTTTTAAGTATGTTCTCAGATTTGCAGAAAATACCAATTATTACCCAGTGCATTGTGGGCTTATCTTTGCCTACTTTTATGTTGACTATTACTTTTTTCTTTTTGCTTACAAGATTCTATACCAGACTGTCACAGGATTAAAAAAAGATTTGTCAGGAGTTCAGAAGGTATGTTCCTATTTATATAAAGACTTTTAAGGGGTATTAAACTTAATATAAAATATTAAAATTAAGTTTGAAAATTTGTTTTTGTTCTGTCCCTGAATTGTTCTTTTGTTCTAGCTAAGACATTTGGTTTCATTCATTCATTATTTAAAATTCTTTGCATGTATTTGCATGTACACTGCGTGTTTGCATGGGCACAGCAGGGCCTCCTGACACTGAAAGAACACCAGAAGCTTTTGCTACTTTTTCCATCCTGGCTTATGTGGGGGGGCATGGGAGTTGGAATTGAACCTCTGCAGGTGGCTTTGCAGGCACCTTTGACCACAGAGCCACCTTCCCAGCCCCACGTTTTGTTGTTTCAACATGCTGGCCTTTTGTGAAGATGATAATGATAGCCATGTGCTTCTTCTTTTCAATTTTATTTTTGCATGTGTGTTTGTGTGTGCACATGGAGGTTGGAGGGCAACGTTGGCTGTCTTCCTTAGTCACTCTCCACTTCAAAGTTTGGTTGACTAGCTATGCAGCAAGCTTCAGGGAGCCTCTGTCTTCACTTCCTGTTGCTGGGGTTACAGGCATGCAGCCATGCCAGGCATGGATACTGGTGATCTGAACTGTGAGCTGTCTGCCCGGTGAGCTGTCTCCACCGCCCACAGTATGTCATGTCTGCCAGGCTGAAACCCAGGCTCTGGCATCAGCATATTTAATAACAATAAATAATTGACCTCAAGTAATGTAGTTCTATAATTTCCAGATCCCTGCACTCCTAGAAAGTAAAGTTATAGAAAAACCTGATTCTGATTCAGAAGATTCCAGAAGCTCCGATTCTGATGCTGAGGAGCGGGGAGACCGCGTCCACTGCACAGAGCACACCGCTGGCCCTGACATCGATAAGAAGGTTAGTCAGGAACTTTAATTCCTCCTTCTTCAGTGTAGTAGCCCTACGCTAGGTGGAACATTAATACTACCTCTGATTGGAATTTCTTGTTATTATTATTTTTTTTAATCACTTCATTTTTTTGAAGCAGTTCTAGCCCAGTCTGACCTGAAATTCACTCTGTAGCCCAGGCTGGTCTTGAACTCATGGCAACCCTCCTACTTCTGCTCCTGAGTGCTTAGATTAAAGGTGTGCACCACCCCTCCTGGCTCTGATTGTAATATCTAATAACTAAGAGTGAATTTTACTTTTAGGATAAGAGGCTGGGTTGCCATTAGGAGCTCTTTGGGTATTGTATAGTGGAAATACAGTGTCTGTCTACTAGAAAGAAATATTTTCTCTCCAATTTTTATTTCTATTAAAATATGGAATGTGTAAATGCTGAGTGTAAGAGAAAGGAAGAAGGAAAGGAAAGGTAACTCACAGATAAGCCACAGATGGTGGTTTACACCTGCGTTCTCAGCTCTTGGGAAGTTGAAGCAGGGGAATCGTTAGAGCCTCAAGAGTCTGAGACCACCTGCCAAGACCCTAAAGAAAGGAGAGAGAGAGAAGGCAGTAATTGGGTTGGGGGAGGTAGCTAGAAATGAGTGGTAAAGGAGAGAAGGGAGGGTGAAAGAATCTCAGACCATTTTTAAAATTCTTCTTGAGATAGAGTGTTATATAACCCAGGATAATCTGTAGCTCAAGCAAGTGCCTTTAACCACTGAGCTGGCCCAGCCGTCACTCAGGTAGCCCACGCTGTCCATGATCTTGAGAAAGGTCTTCCACCTCTTGAGTTTTGGGATTATAGACGTGTGTCACCACTCAATGCTAGGGATTAGACTCGGGATGGTGTGCTCCTGCAAACACTGCACAAGTGAGTTATATCCCCAGCCCACAATGTGGTCTGGACCTCAGGTTCCACCACCGGTTGTAATCATTGTCACTTACCTAATTCACATTTATCCCTTCGCACAGACCTCTCCTAGTTAATCCTCTGAGTAGTAAAATTAGTAAAATTATAGGGCCTTTTGTTTGCAGGAAAGAAAAAAGATGGTCAAGGAAGCCCAGAGAGAGAAGAGGAAAAACAAAATCCCTAAACAAGTGAAGAAAAGAAAAGAGAAAATAGCAAAGTCCAAAAGAGGCAAGTAGAATGGAGGCTGCACTCGGAAGTCACCCTCAGCCCACTCGGGTGGCAGCTGGACGATGTGCTGTGTGTGAAGACTCCCTTGGGTAATCACATAATTGTGCAAAAAAAATCCCCAAACCCAGAGCTCCGTGTACAGATCCAGTCACTTTTATTTAAGGTACTATTTTAATGAAGAACTTTGTACACTTTTATTTTTATATTTCTCCTGCCAACATGTTTTTAGAAGCATTGGTAATACTTCAGTGTGATGGGCAACCATAACCTTTATGAGCCTAAAGGTTCTTTGGATAAACTTGCGTCAATCATTTTGCTTTCTTTGTACCTGTAAAAGTCATGTCACCTGATCGTAAGGCCACAGCTTGCCTGGAAGAAGAGTGTCCACTCAGAAAAGAAGTCATTTGGCCGTCCATCCCGTGCTTCATGGCAGCTCAGTTCCCAGAGCTTCAGTGCTCATCTGTAACACATTCCCGCTCACTTTTTCAGTCAGCCGTCTCTCACGTTGTTTCGTTTAGCAGATGTGTGAACTGCTGGGATGCAACAGTGAACATTATAAAGGGAATTTTCATAATTCCCAGAAGTATAGTTGTACTGGGATTTATGCAGAGAAGGATGCAGAGCAGGGAGAATGCCTACGAAGGCAGCAGCTTGAAGTAGATTGTTTTGGGCTACACAGAGGTGATTTGAAGAAGCCAATTTATACCAGGATTCTGCACACTTGATTCCAGGCAGGATTGTGAGCTCAGGCCTGCCTGAATTTAGCCACACCCTGTCTCAACAAGTAAGCAAAAAGGTTGAGCGATTTATCAGGAAGGAAAACCATTCCAGACAAAGCAAACATCCAGGGGAAAGCTGATAGACAGGACACTTTCCTGTGTTCAGAAGCCAGGGAAGCATCGTGTGAGATCAGATGGTGAACAGCTGATGGCGTCATGAGCACAGGGGTGATATGAGCAGACTTGGCTTTAAGAGCATCGCTCTGGCGTCTGGAGAACTGTCCAGGAAGCAGAGGTGGGTGTGAAATTATGTGTGTGTGGTCATAATCCAGGAGAGAGCTGCTGATCGTAGTGACGTGGAGAGAAGGGTTTACACAAGCTAAGGCAGTAGATGAGGAAAAGCAGGGTGGTTTTAGGGTGGGTGACCTGAGAAGCCACTGAGACCACTGGAGTTCACAGGTGGCAGGACAGAATGTGGGCGGGGTAGGATAGAGAGATTTATGTTGAAAGAAATTACCAAGTTTTTTTTTTTAAAAAAAATACCATTTCCTTTCTATTAGGAATGGCTCTTTTAACTGTTGCTTTCAGAAACTATTCCTATATGAAAACCTTTCATTTCCACCTAAACAAACTTTTGTACTACTTTGTTGGATGGTGGTTAAAAGGGTGAAACAGCTGAGCTCTGAGAATTAAGTCTGATTTGACTATGTTTCAAGTGACCTCCCTGACTTTAAAGTCCAGAGTATGAGATGGAATTTCAACAACTAGCACATCAGTAAAGCAAAAGCAAGCTCACAGCCCTGTGCACATTGGGAAGTTCCCTCCCAGCTCGTGTGCCTGACCCCTGCTGCCTTCCAGAGCTGCTCTGCTTCCAGAGAAGTGCCGGTGGACTGAGGAGCAGCTCATTCTCCTTCACACTGTTGCTGGGAAGTCACAAGGTCAGGATGACGATTCTCACCCAAGAAGCATTCCCTGATAGCCTCTGCTCGTGTGACTGCTTCCACTGGGTTCTGTTGACTGTCAGCCACTGGCCACGCTTGTCTGGGAGATGAGAGCAGGATTTCTCTTCTCTTTGTCCTTAGGAGCCCACATTTAGAATAGAAAAGTGGGGGGGTAGTGCTGAGAGTGCAGACAACCATCACTGTTGAATTCTCCTGTGTGCTGCTTCCCCATCAGAAAGCTTAGAAGAAACAGCACATTGTTGGGAACTACAGGACAGGGCCAGCTCCTGCTGGGTTTATCAGGGAGGTGTGATCACTTGACAGGTTTTATTGTACAATAAATCTCCATGTGGAAGGAGGAGGCTTTGGGCCAAAAGCTGAGGACATAATTTTGTTAATAGATGTGTCTGATATTTTTATCATATTTTGATGGTCATCTCATCCTTCCAAATAAAAATGTTTCTGAAAGTGTCCTGTGAGAAATATGAATGATCTCTTTGAAACATGAAATCTCAGCTGTTTCTTACATTGTCACCCTTTTCATTCTTCCTTCAGAAAAGCAGTTGAGGGCCGGAAACCCGGCTCAGCCCGGGTTGCCGTCATGACTGGTGTGAAGAGGAGACAAGCCAGCCAAGGTCTAGTCCACTCTGAGTTCCCACTTCTTGGCTGGCAGCCAGGCTTTTTCACCTTCATAACTTGATAGAGTCAAAATGCTGAGAAGCTGTCTAGTTGGCCACAGAGGAGTCTGGGAAGACTTCAGTTCTGCACTAGGAAACAGCTGCTTGTTGGCAGAGTGCTTATCGTGTTGTGTGGTTGTGACTTCAAACCTTTTAGTCCAGAAAAGGAAGAGATGAAATGAAGGGATCTTTTCTATATGCTGGTAGAAAAACAAATCCAACAACAACAAAAAAATCCCTCATTTTAAGGACATACCAAATACCAGTTGCTAAATAACTTCTTTTTAAAGATAAGCCCTTAGGATTTTCTTATAACATATTTTAATATTTATTTGAAAATGAGAGAGAGAGGCAGAGAGAATGAGCGTGCCAGGGCCTTTAGCCACTGCAAACAAATTCCAGACACATGGGCCACCTTGTGCATCTGGCTTTACATGAGTACTGGGGAATTGAACTTGGGTCCTTCTGCTTTGCAGGCAAACACCTTAACCACTGAGCCATCTCTACAGCCCAGCCCCCTTTTGATTTTCAAAGGCTCAAGTTTTTGTTTGAATGCTCATATAAAGAAAGGTCTTAGCTTCTGAGGTTTACATATTGACAATGGACGAGTTACAAGGATAAATAGTTGGAGTGGGTTCTTGGGAATAACTTGCTTTGAAGATTTTTAAGTGTGACATAGATAAGATCTCAGTCTCAGGGGTCAGCAGGAAGGGCCTCCACATGCTCGACTTTGATCACATTCCCTGTGCTGAAAAGGGGTGGTAGGCCCTTTGAGGCCAAACCATTGCCAGAGTGCTTGCACATGAAGGGGAATTAGAGAGGTCAGGTTTAAAGGTACAGTATGTAGTCTCCCTTGCTGGAAGTGGCTGGGGTCAGTCAAGCTGCAGTGGAGCGGCCGATGTGAAGGTGGAAGGGTCAGAGCCCAAGGCTGGGGTTGTGACAGTCATCCATTTGACAGGCATGCTCTGAGAGGGACAGTGAATGGATGGATGGCTACAGCATGGGGGAAAGAGGCGCTGCAGGCACCTGAAGAGAAGCCAGGGATTTAGCTTGTGTCTGACCATAAGTTCTGAAGGACGCCGAGGGGTGGGCAGGACACCCTTTTTTTAAGAAATTAAAAAAAAGAAATTAGAAAGGGGAAGCCCGGTGTGGTGGTGCACACCTTTAATCCCAGCACTCTGGAGGCAGAGGTAGGATTGCCGTGAATTCAAGGCCACCCTAAGACTACATAGTGAATTCCAGGTCAGCCTGGACTAGTGCGAGACCCTACCTTGAAACCCCCCCCCCCCAAAAAAAAAAGAGAGAAAGGGGAGTGTCTTCCTTTGAGCTTGCTGGCGCACCTTCCTCACTGGAGGGGCACTGCAATGGATGGCCAGGCTGGGGACCCCCAACCCTGTCCTTCAGTCACTAAAGCAGCCCAGCCCCACCACAAAACATTGAACCTACTTGGTGTAGTCTCTGGGTGTAACCCATGGTTTATAGGATTAAGATACATGATTCTGGGAGCCTACATTCTGGAATAATGGAGGGTCCATAGGGGACAATCGAGGACAGAACTGTCAAGAAGTGCTCTGGAGGGCTGCAAGTGCACACAGCCCGGTGCTGTGGATTTCACACAGCACCTGGATCCTGACCAGATCAGACCAATTCTAAATACTGAAGTAATTTTCTCTTTGCACATGATGGAAAATTAAAAATGACTGGGTGTTAGGTGCTATTATGGAATTGTTCATCTTATGTGGTAGTGGCATTGGGGTTGCATCTTTGGGAATGTTAGGAATATCTGGGATTGCTTCTTGATGGCCCTCTTCCTAGGAGAAAGTGGTGATGACTATAGTCAACTGCTAAAGCTGAGGTAAGGGGCCTGTCGGGACTCACTGCAGTATTCCCTTCTTTGTGTATAGAAATATTCTGAGAGGGCTGGAGGAATAGGTCAGCGGTTGAGGCATTTGCTTGCAAAGCCTAAGGACCCGGGCTTGGTTCCTCAGTACCCAGGTAAAGCCAGATGCACAAAGTAGTGCATGCATCTGGAGTTTTTCAGTGGCTGGAGGGCCTGCATGCAAATAAATAAGCCCCGTCTGTATCTCTTCTCCTCCCTCCCCCCCCTCTCTCTGCTTGAAAATAAATAAAAATATTTTAAAATATCTGTGAGGAAAAAGCTTTTTATTTATTTGCGTGCGTGCGAGAGAGACAGAAAGAGAGCTTTTAGCCACTGCAAATAAACTCCACGTACATGTTCAACTGGCTTTATATGGGTACTGGGGAATTGAACCCAGGTCGTTAGGCTTTGCAGGCAAGCACCTTAACCACTGAGCAGTCTCTCCAGGCCCGAGAAAAAGCTTTTTGAGAAAGTCAGAATGGTGACAGATGCTTGTCAATTTAGCACTTGGGAAGCTAAGGCAGGAGGATTCTGAGTTTGAGTTCAGTCTGGGCTACTTTGTGACACCGTTTTTAAAAAATATATACATATGAGGTAAAGTAAATTGAGAATTTAAAACAGTGCCTTTCATAACTACCACTTATACAAGTGTGTGGTTTTTGTTTTCTTTGTAAAAGTAGCTTCTCTTGCCCGGGCATCAAGGTTTAACCATGTGGATTAAAAAGGCAGGTCAGTCAAGGCTGGGTAGTAGTTGCCTGCTGGTACCTTGTTCTGGTTTGCGTGGTCCCCAGCCGGTGGCAAAGTTGAAAGGTTTGAAGCCTTTAGGGGCTTGGGGCCTGGTGGTTGTGATGGAATACTGACTGGATCCTGCCTGCCCTTCCCTGTCTCTGCTTCCTGGTCTCCCTGAGGTAAGCAGCCTCATGTGCCATGTGATGTTCTGTCCCTGAGGGCCCCAGACTGAAACCAGGAGCCCAGACAAACATCTCCTCTTTTCAGTTGTTTCTATCAAGCATTTTGTCACAGCGACAGGAAGTTATGTGTCCTTATCCTTGGAGTCGTATCACCATGTCTGACATGCGGTTTCCACCACTGGACAGCGCTAGAGAATTTGTATGCTGAACAGATCCTGGAAAATCCTCTTGCCCATCCTGCCCCTTGTTTTAAAACAACGCCACCACCTCAGTGAGACCTGCCCTGTCAGCTCCGTTCCTCGGGCCCGCAGCTCTTAGTAATCTACTCTGTGTCATCTCTGTCACTGCCAGCAAACTATGGGTTCTGAATGCTCGGTTCCTAGCTGGTGGCAGTTTGGGAGACTTGCTGTATGAGGTATGTTTCTGGGGACAGGCTTTAGGGGTGTTCTAGCCAGCTTCCCCTTGTCAGAGCTCAGCTCACTCCTGCTGCTGGTGTCCACCTGCTGTGCAGAGGTAATGTCCACCCTCTGTTCATGCCATGCTTTCCCCTGCCATCATGGAGCTTCCCCTTGAGACTGGAAGTCAAAATAAAAACTTCCCTCCCAGCTGGTCGTGGCGGCACGCCTTTAATCCCAGCACTCGGGAGGCAGAGGTAGGAGAATTGCCGTGAGTTCAAGGCCACCCTGAGACTACACAGTGAATTCCAGGTCAGCCTGGGCTAGAGCGAGACCCTACCTTGAACCCCCCCCCCAAAAAAAAAAAAACCAAAAATACCAAACAAACTTCCCTCCCATCAGCTGCTCTTGGTCAGGTATTTTGTGCCACAATGACAGAGTAAGAGAAGGGTTCAGTAAACAGCTGTGACACTGGGTAGAACATTCAGTTTCCTTTGAGGGGGAAGTTCTCATTTGTAAATTGTGAGACATGTGATCATAAAATCTCATCTTTAAAATTTCATCATATGTTTGAGACTGGGTCTTATATAGCCCAGGCTGGCCTTGAGCTTGCTGTATATTGTACCAAGGATGATCTTGAACTTCTGATCTTCCTGCCTCCACCCCTAAACATTGAGATGATTACAGCCATGTTCCACCACATCACACCTAGGTTCTCCTGCTTGGGAGGCAAGCGCTGTACCAACTGAGCTACATCCCTGGCCCCAAATTCTGGTATTTAAACAAGTTTATCAAGGGGCTGGGGAGATGGCTCCATGGGTAACACACTTGCATAAATACCTGAGTTCTGACCCTCGCCCCTCAACAGTCCTACAGTTAGATGGGTGGTAGAGACAGGACTTCCCTGGGGGCTTGAATGCCAGCTCACTGTGCAGCAGTGAGCAAGCAGGTTGTCTGCTGAGGTGTGCAGTTGTCTACACGCATATACACAAAGCTTTCAGAAAAATGTATCAGACCAGTGTTTTAGAAATGTCCTCTTATACATCAAGGCACCAGTTGGGCATCTCCTCGTTTGTTTTTTATTTAAGCTAAAATATATGGGTTTAAAGTGGCACTCATGAGTCATGCTTGATTGGGATGTAGACCACAGTCTCTCGAGGCAACATTTTCTGTGAACTGTTCTGAGGGAATGCCGGTTATTGTCCTTGCAGTCACTTGGGCTCCTCTAGAGGGAGATGTGCTCCGAGTGGTGGTGACGAATGGGCACTTGGAGCAGCATGTACCCGAACAGAAATAACCGAGTTGGTCTCTGCTTCTCCCAAGAGAGACTAAGCGACCCGGCTCTGCAGTAGTGGACTTGTGTGGGGCTGGCTCTTCCGTTAGTCTCTGAAAAGGTCTGGAGGGCCTTCTCGAGCACACTGTCCAGAAGGAGTAGCTGGGGAGACTTGAGCCAGTGTGGTGGTGGACCCATCACTCTGCAGTCAGAAGGCACAGGAAGATTGTTCCTGGCCAGTCCAGGTTACATAGATTGATGTTTTCATCTCCCCGGGCCTGAGTTTCCTTCCTTTGTAACGTGCCTTTGTAACGTGAAGATGGACTGAGAAGCCTGAGAGTTTTGGAGCTGCTGTAAGGAACCATTGGCCTCCATCACTGATGGGGCTTGTGAAAGCCATTGGCCACCATTGCTTGTCCTACCCGCCCGTGAGTCGGTCACAGCGAGGGCCCTAGGAGAAGGGGTGAGAATGGGTGGGAACAAGAGACGCGAGAGAGTGGAGCAAGTCGAAATTCCGATCAAACTCATTTTATTCCAAGCAGGCATTACCTTAAATACTGGGGAGCATGGGTGGTTACTAGGAATTAGCAACCTGGTTGCTAGGTAACTTGGTCACAGGAAAAGTCATGTGATCTCTAGGAGGAAAGCCTGCAGGGGGGAGAGAGAAGGTTTGGCAGAGAAGATAGGAACTTAGCTTTAGTTAGTAGGAGGAAGAGCAGAGACCTTCAAAACAAATGTTGACGCATTTTATGGCACTAACGGCTCCTCACAATTGCTGCAAGGGGGGGGGGAGAGGAGAGAGAGAAAGAGAAAGAGAGAAAGAATGGGCATGCCAGGGCCTCCAGCCACTACAAACGAACTCTACATGCATGTGCCACTTTGTACATCTGGCTTTACAGGGGCACTGGGGAGTCGAACTCGGGTCGTTAGGCTTTGCAAGCAAGTGCCTTAACTGATGAGCTCTCTCTAGCACAAGGAATCTTATTTACTAATTACTAAAGGGTAACAAAAGGTTAAATTGCTATTCCAGTTATTTAAACACAGACTATATGTACTGTGTGTAAGGGGAAATGGAATTTACGATGAACTGCTTTAGAAGCTTGTACAAAATGCTGGGGACCAGAAAGATGAGGTTTTTAAGGTTTTAGATATTTGCATAAACTGTTGGTTGAACATCCCTAACCTGAAATGTTCAAAAGCTGACAATTTTTTGATCATCATGTCGTTGTTCAAAAAGCTTTAGATTTTGAGAGTTTCTAATCATCTGTGGTCCCCCTTCCCCACAAGAGTGTTTTGTTAGTTAGCTTCTAAATTTGCACTTTGAACTGTTCTGCCAATTTTTGTTTTGTTTTTCGAGGTAGGGTCTCACTCTAGCCCAGGCTGACCTGGAATTCACTATGTAGTCTCAAGGTTGCCTCGAACTCACAGCAATCCTCCCTCCTGCCTCTGCCTTCTGAGTGCTGGGATTAAAGGCATGGACCACCATGCACGGCTCAATAAAAATATACTTTTTAAAGCACAGGTTCTCATTCTCATCCTCATTTGGTTCCCAGCAGTGTCATTCCAGATGGAATGGGCAGGTAAAGAATCTTGTTGAACTTGAATGACGGTGACTATCAGAATAGCAGAACCAAGCCTCAGGTACGGGATGTGCATTTCATATGCAGTCATTTATGTGCTTATTAGATTATATGCTATGTTGTAGTTAACCTTCTTATTGCTGCACAGAAAAGAACCTGATCAAATGCAGCTTATGGAGAGTGGACATCACCTCCACCACAGCACTGCAAACCGCGGCAGGAAGGTGTGCCAAACACTGGCAAGGGGAAGCTGGCTATAACCCCATAAACCCGCCCCCAACAACACAGCTCTAACAAGGGTCAATTCTAAAACTGCCATCAGCTGGGGATGGAGCATTCAGAACACATTAGGTTTATGGGGGACACCTGGATCAAACTGCCACATGCTATAATTGAAAATTTTAGTCTTTTGCTTTTCTTTTAAAGAGAGAGCATCTTGGGGCTAGGAAAATTGCTTGGTGGTTAAAGGGGCTTGTTTGCAAAGCCTGCCAGTCCGGGTTCAGTTCTCCAGCACCCATGTAAAGCAGATACAAAAAGTGATACAAGTGTTTGATACTTATTTATAGTGACAAGAGGCACACATACACCTGTCACCCCAGCACTTCGAGTGGTTGGAGGTGGAAGGAGTAGAAGTTTAAGGTTATTCTTGGCTGTAAGGCCAGCTTAAGATAAAAGAGACCCTGTCCCCTAAATAAATAATAAGTCGGGTGTGGTGGCACGTGCCTTTGATCCCAGCACTTGGGGAGGAGAGGTAGGAGGATCACTGTGAGTTCAAGGCCAGGCTGGGGCTACAAAATGAGTTTCGGGTCAGCTCTGGCTACAGTGAGAGACCTTACCTTAAGAAGGAAAATGTCTTCTTTTACCAAAAGAACCTGTCTTGGCACTTAAAGACAGTCAAACAAAGTGGTCTTCACGTTCTTACAGCTCAGGCATTGGAAACGAAGGAGGCAAAGATGACCTCCATGTACATCAAGCTTTGCTCCTGGGAATGTTGTTCTCGAGGGCATTTTGGTTTTTTGGGAGTTGAAGTGAGGACCTTGTGAGCGTCTCCTAGACCTTGAGTTTTAAGACAGTCTTGCCCATAGCCCAGGCTGGCCATAATTATACCCCTGATCCTCCTGCCTCAGCCTCCTGAGTGCGAGGATTACATGCCCACATCACCACACCTAGCCAGGACTCATATTTCAGTTGGAGATGCATTCACACTGAATTGTAAATGACTCAGTTGCTCTGAGCTAATCTTGACTTTGTGAAGGACCGTGGAATGCTGGGAGGGGTGTGGTGGGAAGTGAAGAGAAGCAAGGAGGAGAGGGTGGAGAAGTCCAGAATCCAAACCTACTGACTTCATCGTTTTCTGTCTGACCCTGGCTGACAGGAGGAGCTGGCTGGCTTCATGAAAACCATTCCTGACCTCTGGGTGCCGCTTGGGGGAGTTCTCATGGTATTTGGACAGGACCTTCCAGGTGGTCTCCTGTTTGTGGGGGGGGGTGGTGGGGGCTCCAGAGCCCCTCTAACATGTAAGCCAGAGGTAGCTGGGGACTCTGGAGGAGAGGAGAGCAGAGGCTTGTTTGGGGGGTGTGCTTGGTTCTGCCCACTCTAGCTTCATGGCAGCCTGTGCGGCTAGAAAACCAGGATTCTTCCTGTGTCTGCTGAGGGTCCCCTTCCCTGTGACATGAGTCCTTTTCCTCTCCTGAGGTAGCTCCTTTGCTGTGTCTCTACTTTGTGAACTATGGTCACCCCTCAGCACCCATGGGAGATGATTCAAGATTCCCCTGCCCCCCATGAATGCCAGAATGCATAGACGCTCACCTTCCTTCTGCTAAATAATATGCTTGCAGAGCCCCCTCAGTCCTCCCACTTTAAACCTTCTCTACATGACCTGTAAGTGCTACGTAGACATTGTTACGTATTTGCATAGGAAATAATGTAAAAGCGTCTCTACAAGTTTGGTGTAGATGCAGCTGTCATTGGCTTAATTGAGCTAAAAGAACGTAGCCTGGGAGCTGGGGAGTGACTGCACACCACTGCATCTTTGTGGTTCAGTTTAACACAGTGCTGCAAGAAATTCAAGCTTCACTTTCTGGAACTTTCTAGAATTTTTTTTTCTGAGTATTTTTGATCCATGACCAGTTGAGTCTATAGACTCAGGACATGAATATAGAAGGCCAATTGTGTACCTTTTGGCTTGCAGTGTCCAGGGGACAGAGTGCCTTGACCAAGGAAGGAGTGAGTGTTCCTTGGGCATTGGCAGGATTTAGTATCCCAGCACCTCTGAATTTAACTTGAAGGGTGGTTTAGTTCTTCCTCCCTGGTTGGCCCAGAGTTGGCTGAAATTCTGCCTCAGGAGGCTGGGGATAAGTGAAGGGCAGATCCCTGGGGAAGCTTTCTGAAGGAGTCACAATAGGGGAAGCCTCGTGTTTCTGTGTGGGCACCCTATAGACAAGGAGGGCCTGGAAAAGCCCCTTCAGAAACATGGAGAAAGCATCGTCTAACCAAGAACAAGCCCAGGCAAGAGGGCAGGTCCAGGGAAGATCCTGGATGGGCTGCATTTGGGAGTTGGAAATTTCAAGGAAGCCTGCTTTAGTGGGCTCTCCCTTGTGGGACCCCCCTCCCTTTAGGGTGGGCTTTGTCAGCAAGCACAGCCATATGTTTTGAAGGGGGACTCAGCTGGCTCTTGGGGTGTTTGGATATTGCTGGCTGTACCACCAGAGACCACCTCACCTGCTCCTGGCAGGCACATGGGGACGTGTAGAACACACGATAGATGGGGGCGAGTGTGGAAATGTGAAAGGCCACCGGACAGGAGGCCCCTCTCCCACCCACATCCAGCCAACATTTGGAAAGGTTCAGAATAGAAATGGCCGGCAGAGAGGCCCGCCTCACAGTTTGGGAAGGGAATGGAAAGGGGAAGGGAATCTACTTTTAAAAATTGGATATTAGCCTGGCGTGGTGGTGCACACCTTTAATCCCAGCACTCAGGAGGCAGAGGTAGGAGGATCATCATGAGCTTGAGGCCAGCCTGGCCTAGAGCAAGCCCCTGCCTCTAAAAATAATTTTTTAATATAAGTTTAAGCAATATACAAGGGCTATATATTACCCCTGTTCTTAATACACTGTTTTCTTGAAAATACACACACATATATACACATACCCCTCACACGCCCTCACACACAAGAAACCTTGGAGAGCTGGGGAGGGTCAGGGGGTAGAGTATGCACAAAGGCCTGGTTCAATCCCAGCACCACCTAAACCTGGAGTGGAGGTACACACTTGTAATCCCAGCACTGGAGAGGTGGAGAGCCTTGGAGGATCAAAAGTTCAAGGTTAACTTGGCGACATGGTGAGTTCGAAGCCAGCCTGGAACACATGAGACCCTGTCTTGAAAAAGAAAAACAGAAAAGTAAAAAGCCTGAAGAGCTACCTTGTGTGACCGAGACAGGGGGTGCTACAGATGTGAGCAGAAGGGAGCCTCGTGGGTTAGAGTGATGGAGGACCTCCCGGCTGGAGCTGGCTGAGGGCAGAGGGCGGGAAATGGAGCTACATGGCAAAACAGACCTTAGGAAGCCTGGGGAAAGACATCAGTGAGTTTCTTTTGGCTGCAAGAAACGTTGATCTATGCAAGGGAAAAGTGATGTTTTTATGTTAAAATAGTTTCAGCATGAAGCACAACCAATCAGAACTGGCCTGGTCATGGTGATGAGCAGGGCCTATAGGCCTCTGCGGTGTCCAGCACCTTTGGTGGGAGAATAAGGGGGGTTCTAACAAATTCCAGCAGCAGGAAAAAAGGGAGGGAGAGAGAGAGAGAGAGAGAGAGAGAGAGAGAGAGAGAGAGAGAGAGAGAGAGCGCGAGAGAGCGCCTCTACAGGCACAGGACAGCCCTATTAACAGCAGCGTAGACATGTTTCACTACACTGACAGCCAATGCGGCTGGACCTGTATGTATTGCCGAAAATAAGCCCTGAATTATTTTGCTTGCAAATAAATAAAAATTAAAAAGACAATTGGATCGACGTCTAACTTTTAAAGAAAAAAGATCACTAGATGGCAGGATTACTTGATCGGCACAAAAGGACTAGAAGAATTTTCTACCTGACATTGTTTGGCATTGCTAGTCATCGGGCAGGGCTGGGGCAGTGTTGTGGTTGAGCCCATGTGTGGTGTGCTCAGAGCCCTGGGTTCGATCCCCAGCACCCCATCCAGTCATGCACCTGCTGTGTATTTATTGAGAAACAATCACTTCCTGGCCATATGTGAAGTGTTGAGGGAGCTATTTAAGATGTTTCTTCGAAGATAACCTGTTGTCTTGCTGGGGAGAGGCTGTGTGTGTGTGTGTGTGTTGACATGTTTGCAGATGTGCACAGGCCAGAAGATAACTTTGGGTGCCCTTCTCAACGTGTATTTCTTTGAGACGGGGTGTCTTTCTCAGCCTGGACCTACCATGGGTTAGCAGGCTCTGCCTCTCCCCCTCCACGACTCCTGATGAACTGGGATTACCAATGTGGCCACACCCACTTTTTTACGTGGGCTTCTGAGAGTCAAACTTGGCGGTCTCTGGCCCGAGAGGCCCTTGTTCTTACACAGCAGCTCTTAACCCCTGAACCATCTCCAGCCCTCGATATCTTTTTAAAAATATAGTGCAGGGGCTGGAGAGATTGCTCCATTGCACATGCCTGCAAAGTCTAAAGACCTGGGTTTGATTCCCCAGTGCCCATACAGAGACAGATGTGCAAGGTGGTACATGTGTCTGGAGTTTGCAGTGGCTAGAGGCCCTGGCTTGCCCATTCTCTCTCATAAATAAATATTTAAAAAATATAAAATATAGCGGAGGTTAAGGTATAGCTCAGTAGCAGAGCATGTGTCTGTTGTGGTCAGCTTTCTAGTTGCTGCGCAGAAAGAATCCAAACAAAAGCGACTTGTGGAGGAAAGGGTTTATTTGGCTTATGGACTCGAGGGGAGACTCCATCCTGGCAGGAAAAACGATGGCATGAGCAGAGGGGTGAACATCACCTCCGCCACAGCACTGCAAACAGTGGCAGGAAGGTGTGCCAAATACTGGCAAGGGGAAGCTGGCTTATAACCCCCATAAACCCGCCCCCAACAACACAGCTCCATCAAGGTTGTAAAATCCAAAATGCCATCAGCTGAGGATCTATTACCCAGAACACATTCATTTGTTTGTGGGGGACCCCTGGATCAAACCATGACAGTGTCTAACATGGGGGCCTTAACCCCAGCACTGAAGAAGAAATGGAGAATGCAGACAGGCAATATGTAATAAGTGCCATAGAAATCTCCAAGCCTCGGAGGAGGCCCAAAGAGGAAGGGACTGATTTTGCACCAAGGAACACTTCCCAGGGAGGAACATCCACACAGCAGGGTCCTTTCCACAGAGAATGGAAGTTCCTGTGAGGACTCGAGGCCATTCTGTAATTTGGACATGATTGTAGGCAAGCGATTTCCAAAACAGTTCCACGGTGGGGTTAACTGCTTCCAGGTGAACTGAGTATGGTGGTGCACCTCTTTAATCCCAGCTCAGGGGAGGCAGAGGCAGGAGGATCACCATGAGTTCAAGCCCAGCCTGGGATTACAGAGTGAGTTCCAAATCAACCTGGACTAGAGTGAGACCCTACCTTGAAGAAACAAACAAACAACAACAAACAAAAAAGCTCCCAAGTGTGTGACCTGAGAAAAAAGGAAAAGCCTAGAAAAGCTTAGATGTCCCTGAAACCAGAGGATATCTAACCCAGCAGACCCAATCGCCTTTCCCACCTCTCCCTGCGGTTCCAGAAGGAAGGGGGAGGGGAGACAAGTAAAGCTGTGAGTCTCCCTCAATTATTGCTAATCTCCTGGCAGATTTCCTGGGTGCTCAGCAGCACATTTTCGCAGAGGATGCTGGGGGCCTGGGTGTGGCTCCGAAGCCTTACTTGCTGAGTGAGAAGATTTGGAACACCTGGAGAGCCAGTCGGAGAAGCTGGGCCACCCCACCCTCCAGCTCAGTGACTTACACATTTCTTCTGCTTTTTGCAGCCCATGCCCAGCGCTCAAAGAACATTCTAGATTCTACCGAGGCAAAGGGTTTCTCTCTTATTACCTCTTATATTTTCATTTGTGTTGGAAAGGGAGTCGCACATGTTAAAAGGGAAGCCATATGTCATAAGCCTTTCCCCAGCTAGCAGAGGAGTAATTTTCAACAGAATAGGTTAAATCTCACGCACACTGGTGAATCGGGCTGTCCTGCCCTCCTGGGAAGTCTGCGTTGGAGGGCTGTTTTGCGATCATCTTCTTTCTCTCATTCACTCAGCAGATATTTTTACTGACTGAAACTCTGCCCTGCCCACGGGACCACAGTGCCCAGCAGCTCCAGAGCAAGTCGGCACCTGCATGCTCCATTTAGAAATGCCAGGACCAGGCCAGCTGCCATGGCTACCAGATGAGTGTACAAGACCGTGTGTGACTTGGGAGGCTCTGAGCAGAGGTGGCCCTGGAGTGAGACTCTCCAGAGCAGTAGGGACACTTGCTGCCTCGCTACCCGAGGTGTGGGCAGCCCTCAGCCGTGTAGGCAGTACTGGTCTTCCCTGACTGCACCCCAACACTGGTTCCCAGCACCCCTGTAGATCTGAACCCCAGCCTCATGTCACTTCCTAACCTGGGTCAGAGCTCTCCACGTCGTGTGTAATCTGCTGCCCTCACTCTACTGTGTCGTGATCTAGTCCCACCTCTTGGCACCTGGTGGGGACTTTGTAAATGTCTGTTGATTGATGAAGTGAGGAGCACTTCGGACAGGAGTAGGGAGTGAGGGCCCCGATAAACTTGGGGTGTCCAGAGGAGGGTGAAGGGACCACTGGACTGGAGCCGGGTGTGTGAGAGAACCATGCATGGGATGAGAGGACCCCAGTGGTGGCACATCCGGTGTCCACAAAACAGGCTAAGGAGTGGACTTTGTCCTTGTGGCACCAGAGACACAGCAACGTGGGAGGACCATCAAACCTGGCCAGGGAGGAGGGTGGATTAGCAGAGGCAAGGTGAGTCAGATGTGGTGGCCCAGGCACTCAGGAGAGATCACTGTGAGTTGAAGGCCAGCCTTGGACTACAGAGTGAGTTCTAGGTCAGCCTGGGCTAGAGGAAGACCCTTCCTCCAAAAATAGAAAAAAATAAAATAAGAGGAGTGGATGGTCAGATGAGAGCCAACACCATCATCCCCAGAGTGGGGGTAAAAGACAAACGTGACAATCCATTAAAGGACATTTTGGAAAATGTTTCATCTATCATACCAACAAAGATGGCTCACACTTGTCATCCCAGCATTGAAGAAGCTGAGGCAGGAGGATTGCTGAAAGTGTGAAGGCAGTCTGGGTTATATGGTGAGTTCCAGGCCAGCCTGGGCTACAGTGCAAGACCCTTGTCTCAAAAAACAAAATAGGAGGCCTGGTGTGGTGGTGCACACTTTCACTCCCAGCATTTGGGACGCAGAGGTAGGAGGATCTCCGTGATTTCGAGGCTACCCCGAGACCACACAGTGAATTCCAGGTCAGCCTGGGCTAGAGCAAGACCATACCTTGAAAAACCAAAAAAAGCTGGGGGGGGGCGGAGACTGGGGAGATGGCTCAGCAGTTAAAGATGCAAAGCCTGATGGCTCAGAGTTCAATTCCCTGGTACCCACGTAAAGCCAGATGCACAAAATGTCTCGTGTCTGGGGTTTCCAGTGGGAGGAGGCCCTAAAACCTCAATATTCTGTCTCTGTCTTTGCCTCTGTCTCTGTCTCTCTCGTAAATAAAACATTTCAAAACAAGCCCCCAAGACACCAGAATAGCTATTGTCATGGTTTGATCCAGGTGTCCCCCACAAACAAATGAATGTGTTCTGGGTGATTGATCCTCAGCTGATGGCAATCTGGATTTTACAACCTCGATGGTGCTGTGTTGTCAGGGGCAGGCTTATGGGGGTTATAAGCCAGCTTCCCCTTGCTAGTGTTTGGCACACCTTCCTGCTGCTATTTCCAGTGCTGTGGCGGAGGTGACGTCCACCCCTCTGCTCATGCCATCATTTTCCCTGCCAGGATGGAGTCTCCCCTCGAGTCCGTAAACCAAATAAACCCATTCCTCCACAAGCCGCTTTTGCTTGGGTTCATTCTGCGCAGCAACTAGAAAGCTGACCACAACAGCAACTCACCTTTCACTCAGGCTACAACAGAGCCTTGCAGCTCTGACCTTTCACCCCTGAGGCTGGGATGGCTCAGGAGCCTGTTCTGCGGCAATGGGAATGAATTCTCTCTCCAGAGGAAGGAGAGGGAAGCCCAGTCACAGCCCTGTGTCTGGTGTTAAACTACAGGCTTTAGTTTCCTCCCAGGAGAGACTCCTGCCCAGGATGTCCCTTCTGGATACATGAGCAAGCCTGTGTGTGCATGTGCACGTGTGTATCTGTGGACATGTACTCATGTATATAGGCAGGTGTGTATTCAAGTTTGCAATGCACTTGTGTGTGCATACATAGGACATCACGTGATGAGAATATATGCACACGGGGTGTATGATCGTGATCGTGTGTGCATATGTGCACTGTGCACTGTGCACTCACATGTTGTGGGCGTGTGCTTCTTGAGACGTCCTTCTTCTCCAGAGCTTATCTGGAGTTATACACTGTCCACAAAGCTGCTGTACTCTCTCCTGAGAGATGCCCTTTGGGTTCAGTCAGCCTGGATTTGAAAAATCCCCCACGATGGGGCGCAGGACCAGTTCCAATGAACCGCTTGCCTTGTGGGCAAAAATGACTTATCCAAGTAAAGCTGGGTGTGCCAGCTCTTAAATTTTTTCCAGGGTGAATTAATTCAGGAGTGATGATTATGCACTTGGCAAATGGGGGCGATGAAAAAATAAATGTGTCCTTCAAGGGTGAAGTTTACATGTGAGCTGTAGTGCTACAAAAAAAAAAAAAAGAACAAATGAATGTCTATAACTAGACTGCTCAATTTTAGGCTTGTTGGGTTCTTTTTATTCCCTTTCTAGAAATAGTGTCACAATCACATGGCTTAAAATTCAAAACATAGGGCTGGAGAGATGGCTCAATGGTTAAGCTGCTTGCCTGCAAAACCTAACGACCTGAGTTCAAATCCCATGTACACATGTAAAGCCAGATGCACAAAGTGGCACACGCAACTGGAGTCTGTTTCCAGTGGCTGGAGGTCCTGGCAACCCATTCTCTCTGTCTTCTATCCCTCTCTTTGCAAGTAAATAAATGATAAACTTCAAAAAAATCCAGGCATAGTGATGCACATTTTTAATTCCAGCACTAAGGAGGCAGCGGTAGGAGGATTGCTGTGAGTTCGAGGTCAGCCTGAGACTCCAGTGAGTTCCAGGTCAGCCTGGGCTAGAGCGAGACCCTACCTCGAAAAAACAAAACAAAAAACAAAAATAAATAAAATAAAATAAAATATAAAAATAAATGAATACAATTCAAAACTCATGAGGATAGCAAATTCTTTCTATCATGGTTTTTTTTCTGTATGTGATACATACATATATATACGTACATAGCAAATAGATATCCATATGTAAACATTCGCCTTTTTAAACAACAGGAACACTCACCTGGCTTTCCAGCTTGCTTATTTCACTACCGATGTACATTCATATCCACATAATCTAGTTTCACTCAACAGTGGACCTCAAGACAATGGGGGTGACCTAAGATTAGGTCATCCCTTCAAAGGCACGCCCCCAATCCGCCATGGCTTCATCAGTGGATCAACCCACTGGTGAGGTCAGCACCCCGGTGGTTCGATCACCACCAGCTGGGATCCAAGCGTTCACAGCGTTTTACATCCAAACCACAGGTGTGAGCCCGCCAGCCCGGTTAGCGCACAGCCTGTGCCCTTTGCCGTCACCCACCCTTTGTGAGTAGTCTGGTAACAGGCCCATTGAGGGTTCTGTGGCAATGGACTTGTCAGACTTAAGGAAGCCTTCCAGAAACCCGAACCCATGCCGAGAGCTATACTACCTCTGCCTCCAAGGGCTCTTCCTCCTCTGACGTCTCTATATCTTATTTTCTTTCTTTTTTCTCTTTCCTTCCTTCCTTCCTTCCTTCCTTTATTCCTTCTTTCTTTCTTCTCTCTCTTTCTCTCTTTCTTCCTTTCTTCTTTCTTTCTCTTTCTCTTTCTCTCCCTTTCCTTCCTTCCTTCCTGTCTTTCTTTCTTCTTTCTTTCTTTCTCTTTCTTTCTTTCCTTCCTTCTTTCTCTCTCTCTTTCCTTCCTTCTTTCTTTCTTTCTTTCTTTCTTTCTTTCTTTCTTTCTTTCTTTCTTTCTTTCTTTCTTTCTTTCTTTCTTTCTTTCTTTCTTTCTTTCTTTCTTTCTTTCTTTCTTTCTTTCTTTCTTTCTTTCTTTCGTCTTTCTTTCTTCTTTCATTTTTGAGGTAGGGTCTCACTCTAACCCAGGCTGACCTGGAATTAACTATGTAGTCTCAGGCTATCCTCAAACTCACAGCAATCCTCCTACCTCTATCTCCCAAATGCTGGGATTAAAGGTGTGTGTCACCACACCCGGCTTTATTTTATTTCTTATACTGTCTTTGTATGTATGTGAGTGTGGTTAAGCACATGCCACAACACACATGGACAACCTCCGGGTGTCAAGTTCCCACCTTCCATCCTGTGTTTTCGCAGACTCGGAGAGCTGGCCAGTCAGCCAGTGGGTGTCACTGGGCTAGCTCCCTTCTGGAGCCTTGGAGTCCTGTCCTTCCCGGGGATGGCATTTGAAAGAATGGCCTTTCGTCCTCAGCAACACACCCCTGGCTGTAACAGACACATGTATATCTAAGAGAGGAGAGATTTACAACTGTTTTAGTGGCTGGTCTGGGAGAGGGTCTGTCGCTGGGTGGGGACTAGAATACATGGTAAATTCTTTCCCAGGAGGGAACTCAAGGGGCTGAGCTTTCCCAGGGAACCTGACTGGGTCTAGGAAGCCAACTAACCCAAAAGCTCTGGCTATTTCTTTGAACCTCATACATGAATATCCCCATGCACATGCTATATCAGTAAAACTTGTAGCCAGGCGTGGTGGCACACGCCTTTAATCCCAGCACTCAGGAGGCAGAGGTAGGAGGATCACCATGAGTTCGAGGCCAGCCTGAGACTACAGAAACCCCAGGTTACTGGGTCAGAGAAAGAAAAGAGCCTGGTTATTTATCCTATGGAGGTTCTATTGTCAATCCTCCATACCTCAGTTTACCAGCTGCGTCTTGGATTTGCACCTCAGGGCACAGCCACCATCCCACTTTGGGGATGGAGGGAGGACCTTTGTCCTGTAAAGTAAACACAGGAGCTGCTCGGGACAGGAAAGGAGAGAGGCCCCTGAGTTTATCCTCCATTGGAATGTGGACAAATGGCTCTGGGTTTATCAGGCTTAGGAGTTGAAGTGAACACAGCTCTGGGGAAGATGAGTCATTCCTTATCTTTGTCAACGTCTGTCTTTAGAAAGGTCCAGAAGGGAAAATACTGGAAGCTCTGGGGAGGAGTCTCTTCCAATGTCTGCAGGGGGCAAAAAGAATTAATATATGATGATTTAACCAAATCTTCCAATGAGGGGAACATATGGAATTCGGCTGAAAACGGGATAAACGATGGTAAGCTGGGGTTGGGGAGATGGCTCAGCGGATAAAGCGCTTACAACTCAAACTTGAGCACCTGAGGGTGACCCCCAGACCCCAAGTCAGCAGCCAGGGCGGGCTTCGGTAACTTCAGCACCCTGGGGGCAAGAGGAGAAACAGAGACAGAGGTTCACAGAAACTCCCAACAGTCACTAGACACCAGGGTGAACAGGAAAACCCTTCCTCAAAGTGAGGTGTAAGGTGTTGTCCTCTGACCTCCCCACACGGCGTGTGCTCAGCCACACTCACACATGAATCTTAGGGAGGCTCTCACACTAGCCCAGGCTGTCCTGGAATTGACTCTGTAATCCAGGCTAGCCTCGAACTCATAGCCATCCTCCGACCTGTGCCTCCCAAGTGCTGCCTGGCACCCTGCCTAGAAAACATTTTTTCAAAGTTTATTTAATTAAATGGGGGTGGCAGGGGAGATGGCTTAGAGGTTAAGGTGCTTGCTTGCCTGCAAAGCCTACCGAACTGAGTTCAATTCCCCAGTACCCACGTAAGGCACAAAAGTGGTGCATGCATCTGGAGTTTGTTTGCAGGGGCTGGAGGCCCTGGTGTGACCATTTTCTCTCTCTCTCTCTCTCTTTCTCTCTCGCTCTTCTTGCAAATCAATAATTTTTTTAAAAAGAATGTCAACTGGTAATTTATAGACCAGGAATTCCAACCAGCCAAATATATCTAAGTATTGAAAGGAAAAAAGCCTTAATGATGTGTTATGTTGACAGGTTGTAGGAATTTGTGAGGAGGAAAATATGACCTACTTACAGGAAATATGAAGATAGAGTTGGAGGCCTGGTGAGGTGCACGTATCTATGACCTCAGAACTTAGGAGCCTGAGGTAGAGAGGGCGGCCCCATCCTCCTCCTTCCAAAACTGGAGGGGGGGCCTGAGGAAGGAGGGCAGCAAGGGAAGGGTATGGAATCTCTAGAATCTCTTTTTAGGGTCGAGAAAATCTTCTACAGTAGTCTATGGAGATGGATTCACAACTCTGAGAAGACACAGCATGCCCCAGAGGACTGCTGGCCCTTCCCTTCCTCCCCTCCTCCTCCTCCCCCTCCTCCTCCTGATCCTCCCCCCTCTTCTTCCCCTCCCCCCTCCTCCTGGTCCTCTTCCTCCCCTTCCTCTCCCTCCTCCTCCTCCCCCTCCTCCTCTTTTTCCTTCTATTGTAGCAAAATGAGTGTGAGCTCACTGCCCCCCTCCCCTACATTCATTGTTACATTCTTCAGGCCACAGATGGCTATGAGATGAAAAACTACCAGATCTTTGAAGTTCAGTGAGACAAAAGGAGTAATTGCTTTAACTGTGATAAGGAAATTGGGAGAGACAAGGCTGGAGAATACCTGGGAGAATACCTGAATTTCCTGAGACCTATTGTAAATGTGTGAACTACTAGGTAATGGTAATTTGCATAATGTCACATACCCTACTCTGTACGGACTATAAAATAGCTTTGTAACTGGGGTTCGTGGCCAATGCATTTATGCTTGGACCCCAGGCCCAGGTGAAAATTAAACTCCCCTCTCCTCTTGCTGCAAAGGCTTTGTCTGTTTATTACCGGATATTTCTACAACACTTCTCCTCCCCCTCCTCTTCCACTTCCTCCTCCTCCTCGTTCTAGTGCCATGGTTTGTTTCTAATTTATTCTGCTGTTACTAAAGTAAAGTTCTGCATTTCAAACATTCCAAGTTCTCCCTTCCATCTTTATTGATTCTCAAAATTTTGACCAGAAAACTCTTTGGGGGCTCTGACAGCAGTACTTGCATCACAAGTTTCTAAGACTTGAAGTTTCAAAAGCAAATTGTTGAAAAAAAGATACAGTTGCTGATTTGAGTTACATACAGGGACAAAATGTAATTAGCACATACTTAAAAGTTATGGCATTATTTTCTTTTGGAGAGTTTTGTTTTCTATATGTTTTAAATATTCAAAAGGCTCAATCTCAAGCTTACAGTAATAAACACAAGCAAACGTGATTTAACCCTTAAAATAAATATTCAGAAAATCTCTCAGTGCATACACACAAAGCTATTTTAAAGAGGGGTAAGGCAGAGACCCAGGACACGGCATAGTGACTAGTTTATAAGACTTTATACTTGGAATTTCCTGAGAACAGTTATTTTTCTTAAAACTAATTTATTTATTTGCAAGCAGAGAGAAAGAAAAAGACAGAGAGAATGGGTGTGCCAGGGCCTCCAATTGCTGCAAACTTTGTGCATTTGGCTTTTCATGGGTACTGGAGAATTGAACCGTGGACGTTAGGCTCTGCAGACAGGAGCCTTAACCACTGAGCAATCTCTCCAGTCCTGAGAATAGTTCTTAAATGTTCTCACCACAAGTAGAGGCTGGAGATATGGCTCAACAGGTAATAGGACCCCAGTTCAACTCATGTAAAAAGTTGGGCTTGGCTACCTACTCCTGTATCCCCAGTCCTGGGGGTGAAGGAAAATCACTGTGGGTTCCTGATCAGCCAGTCTTACCAAAGCAGCACGAGCTCCAGGTTCTTCGAGAAACGCTATTTCAGGAAGAAGGCAGAATTGTAAGAGAGGAAGACCTGTGTCTGACATGCCCTAGCCTCTGCATGTGTGCACACACGCGTGCATACACCCCACGTCACACACCAAAACATGCAAGCAGATGAGGTAACAGTTAGCAAGTTCTGCTGCACACCTGCACTATGTGTGTGGGTTTTATTTTTCAAATATTTGATAAAGTATAAAGCTGGAAAAAAACCTATTATCCCAGCCCACGAAGGCTGAGGTAGGAGGTTCAATGTGAGCTGAAGGTCAGCCTGGACTATAGAGTGAGTTCCAGATCAGCCTCAGCTATAGAGAAACCCTACCTCAAAAATTTCAAAAAAGGCTGGAGAGATGGCTTAGCAGTTAAGGTGTTTGCCTGCCAAGCAGAAGGACCAGAGTTCAATTCCCCAGCACCCATAAAGCCACATGCATAAACACATAAAGCCAGATGCACAAGGTGGCTCATGTGTCTGGAGTTTGCAGTGGCTGGAGGCCCTGGTGTGGCCATTCTCTCTCCGTGTCTGCCTCTTCCTCTCTTGCTCAGACTCTCAAATAAAATAAATAAAAATTTAAAAATTCAAAAAAATTGAAAGAAAGAAAATTAGAAAGATGTAGTATATTAATGCTAATCTCACTTTTGGTTCGAGAAGCTTCTCTTTTCAGTTGGCAGTGACCACTGGGGTCACTTAAAACTCACCAAAATGTGCTGACAAGAACTCATAGTGGCATGGTTGGCACGGAGACATATCTATCACACCCTCCAAGGCTCAGGGACCATTGAGGAAGAGGTGGCAGAAAGAATGTAAGAGTCAAAGGAAGGGAGGAGTGCTTACAGCGCTGTCTTCCAGACACAGAGTGGTCGTGGTATTTATGGCCTCAAAATGGCTGAAGCTACAGACCATGTAATAGAGAAAAATGACGACATCAAAATAGAAGAGAAGGCAGGAGAGATGGCTCAGCAGTTAAGGCACCTGCCTCCAGTGCCTAAGGCTCCTGGTTCAATTCCCCAGTACCCACATAAACCAGACCCACAAGGTGATGGCCCTGGTGCTATCTCTCTTTATCTCTATCTCTCTTTCTCTTTCTCTCTGTATCTCTCTGCTTGAAAATGAATAAATAAAATATTTCAAAAAATAGAAGAGAGATGAGCTGGAAAGAAGAAGGAATTCAGTGGAGGGGGATTTGGGTGGGGGAAAGGGAGGATGATTGGGGGGATTATGATCATGGTATATTATGTATATTTATAGAAGTTGTCAATAAAATGTTAATAAATGGGCTTGATGAGATTGCTCAGTGGTTAAAGGCTCTTGCCTGCAAAACCTAATGACCTGGGTTCGATTCCCCAGTGTCATGGTTTGATCCACGGGTCCTCCACAAACGAATGAATGTGTTCTGGGTAATTGATCCTCAGCTGATGGCAGTTTGGATTTTACAACCTTGATGGAGCTGTGCTGTTGGGGGCGGCCTTATGGGGGTTATAAGCCAGCTTCCCCTTGCCAGTGTTTGGCACACCTTCCTGCCGCTGTTTGCAGTGCTGTGGCAGAGGTAATGTCCACCCCTCTGCTCATGCCATCATCTTCCCTGCCAGGATGGAGTCTCCCCTCGAGTCCATAAGCCAAATAAACCCATTCCTCCACAAGCCACTTTTGTTTGGGTTCTTTCTGCGTAGCAACTAGAATGTTGACCACACGCCCAGTACCCATGTAAAGCCAGATGCACAAGGTGGCACATGTATCTGGAGTTCCTGTGCTGCAGCTAGATGCCCTGGCACATTCATTCATTCATTCTCTCTCTCTCTCTGCTTACAAATAAAAATAGTTTCAAAAAGAAAATAAAAATAGCAGATGTACACAAAAGACAGTCACATCTGTGCATATGCAAACCTCTATTTGTGAGAGCGAGGAATTGAAACCTCTCAAATGTCCATTAATAGAGACATGGGTAAGTCATTCATTTTTTTCATGCCAAAGAATAAGGGGGGCAGAACAAGTGTCAACAGGGACACATCTCACGGACATAATGCTGAATGACAAAAAATAAGCTTGCAAGTGCGCACACACACAATGCCATTTATGTAAAGACACGTAAATAATAAACAATACGTACAGTGCGTGCAGTATGCACGAAGCAGACAAACAGCAAAGTCGAGAGAGTAGTTAACTCTGGGAAGAGGAAGAAGATGGGAGGGATGCTCAGAGAGTTTCACCCATACTACCTGTTCAGGTAGGTTGGTTTCATTTAAACACAATTAATGGGAGCATTTGATAAAGTTAATATAGGCATATTTGCGATGTTAGCTGGACTTTTCGGTATAACTAAAATATTTCCCAGTACTAAAGAAAAAGACAATGTGAATGTCATCAGGCTGAGGGACTCTGGGTTGAGAATGGAACTTGGTTTGACACACAAACCAGGACTCAGCATTATTGCTCACCCACCTTTCAGCCAGTCTCTCTCTCTCTCTCTCTCTCTTTCTCTCTCTCTCTCTCTCTCTCTCTCTCTCTCTCTCTCTCTCTCTCTCTCTCTCTCTCCTTGTCCTGCAGTGGAACATCCTCAGCCCACAGACACATTATGACAGGTGTCAGTGGTCATGAATTGTCACCTATGCAAACGTTTTCCTCATGCTGGGGACTGCCACGAACTCCTCATGGATGAAGGCTGGGGTGGAGGCATGCGTGCGTGCCCAGACAGGGTCTTACTGTGTATCATCTCAGGCTAGCCTGGAACTTCCCATGTCCTCCAGGGTGATCCTGTCTCTGCCATCCTCATGCTGGGATTACAGGTTTGCACCATCATATTGGCCAGGTTGAGTTTTGTAGCCCGGGAAGGATCCAGACCTTGCATTGTGCCTCACAGACTCACCAGCTCCGAGTTTATAGGTGACAGACTGGGCTATTGCAATGAGGTGGCCTTGATGACCCTGGTGTTCATTCCAGAGAGGAGTCCTGGGCTGATTATCAGTGTTGCCATGACAACCATGGGGCTCAGGAACAGCACAGTGGAGTTGAAAGGTCACCCTAGACATCGATAACTTCCTGTTGCAAAACTTCTCGGGTGCCTGGACTATGTACTTCAAACACACTGGATGATTGGTTTTGAAAGGGAATATTTTTCACCTGCAAATGACCTCCTATTAATTTTCTTCTTTTTTTTAGTCTATTGCATTGGAATGCTGCTTAGCAAACAATTATGCCTGCAATTACTCTCTGAAGGAGCATGTCTATTAACTATGTTAAATACAATCAGAGCTAATGCTGGCTCCCTGGCTTGCAAAGGCTTTCAAACAACCGTGACTGATTTTCTTACCTCCCCACAGGGCTGCCATGCGCTAATGTGAACATGCTTTGCAAATTAGATTCCAGAGAGCCAGAGCAATTAAAGGCCCAGAATAATTAAGCTGAGGGAAGGGATGGATGAGTTCCAGCTGGCATCTTTGTAAGAGGGGCATTGGCTGCAGGTGGGTCCCCCAGCCTGGTGGCTTCCTCCACAAAGTAGATCTGCAGCTTGGTGAGGGCCTTGGAGCATTGATAAGAAATCCAGAATCCAGGGATGGAGAGATGGCTTAGCGGTTAAGGCTTTGACCTGCAAAGCAGAAGGACCTGAGTTCAGTTCCCACATAAAGCCAGATGCACAAGGTGGCCCATATGTCTGGTTTTATTTGCAGTGGCTAGAGGCCCTGGTGTGCCCATTCTCTCTCTCTCTCTCTCTCTCTCTCTCTCTCTCTCTCTCTCTCTCTCTGCCTCTCTCTCAAATTAAAAAAAAAAAAAAAAAGAAATCCGGAATCCTAAACCCATCACCTGGGTCAGGTTCTGTCATTTAACCTGGCCCTCAGGTGCTGGTATTGATTTAGAGATGAGACGGGCTTTCACTAATGCGACCCAAGCTGGCCTTGAACTCAAGAATCTTCTGCCTCTGGGATTACAGATGTCGGAGAATCACTGAGTCTTACAACCTAAGGCAGCGTGTTGCTGCCCAAAATTATGATAGCATGGGAAGAAAGAAAAAAAAAAAGGAAGAAAGAAAAAGAGAAAGCTTAAAGGAAGGTCAGATTCTCCAGAGGAAGCCTAGAAAGTTTTTCAAAAGGCCATTCGAAGGCCGCACTGGGATGTGCTTGGCTGCATGGACGTTTTGATTTGTGGGTTGTCTTTTGTACAAAACTGTTATTCTGTCCCCCCGCCCATTCATTGAAAATGTTAGGTGGAGTCTGGAAAAATAGGAGGAGAATGAGAATAAAATGGTTAAAAAATGCCAGGGGGCCCTGAGGATGTGTATAGCTTCTGGGTATAGAGAGGGCTTCGTGCACACAGGTTCTGTCCTCAGCGTGGACAGAACCCATGGAAGTCCTGAGTTCTCGCCAGAGCCTCTCCTTGTAGGATATGCGCATGGCCAGGGCCCCCACTGTGCCTCAGTTTCCTTGGCTGGGAAGCAGCCTGCTCAGGCATTTCCAGTCCAGGCTTGCAAAGCACCCTACAGAGAGTTGCACTCGGGCTGTGTGTCATTAGGACAGTAGCGCTGGACGGGTCCGGTGGGCTCCTTGCACTTCTGACAAGTGTGTCCTTGGCATCTAGGGAGGGGGAGGGGAGGGGTCAAGAACAGGGAGAAGCAGATGAAACCACCCCAGGCTGAGTGACTCAGGGTGAGCTTCCTGGGGGCTGGCAGGTTGGTGACTCATGGGGTTGGCCCTTCCCACTCAAGGCCCACAGAGCACTGCTGAGGGGATGGGAGGGGGATATGCAGGCAGGTCCCCAGCCTCAGAGTGACACGAGCAGCAGTTGGCTGTGACGTGATATCGTGTCGTGATGGAGGTGAGTCCATGGCTAGAGCTCTCACAGTAACTTCTAGACACGAACCTGTAACAGAGGAGGTGCTTACTTCCACACAGGCAGCTTCTAGAGCCTGGCACAGTGTGCCTGAGTTCCAGGTTTGCCTGGTTTATGGAAACGTGGCATGTGCCAACCAGACCTCCTGGGATGGGGGACACATTGAACGTGGCACTGCCTGTGCTTTACAGATGAGCCTTCTCTGGATCCTTCCTCGTTATTGTGGAATACACACATAAGAACATTTATGATCTGCACCATTTTTTTTAGGTAGGGTCTCATTTTAGCCCAGGCAAACCTGGAACTCACTCTGTAGCCTGGGTTGGCCTTGAACTCACAGAGATTCTTCTACCTCTGCTTCTCAAGTGCTGGGACTAAAGGTGTGCACACCATACCTGGCAGTATTTCTCTCTCTCTTTTAAATTATTACTGCCAGGGGTGCTGGTGCACACCTTTAATCCCAGCTTTGGGAGGCAGAGGTAAGAGGATCGCAGTGAATTAGAGTCTACCCTGAGACTACATAATGAATTCCAGGTCAGCCAGGGAGAGAGAGAGAGAGAGAGAGAGAGAGAGAGAGAGAGAGAGAGAGAGAGAGAGAGAGAGAGAGAGAGAGAGAGAGAGAGAGAGAGAGACCCTACCTCAAACAAACAAACAAACAAACAAACATCCCCACAAAACCTCCCAAACAAATAATTACATAGTGTATTTGTATTTTTATTTCTCTCTGTATTTAAGAATATAAAATCAGAGCTGGAGAGATGGCTCATCAGTTAAGGCACTTGCCTGCAAAGCCCAAGGACCCAGGTTTGATTCCCCAGCACCCATGCATCTGGAGATCATTTACAGTGGCTGGAGGCCCTGGTGCATCCATTCTCTCTCTCTCTCTCTCTCTCTCTCTCTCTCTCTCTCTCTCTCTCGCTGAGTCTATCTTTCTACTCTCAAATAAATAAATAAAATATTTTTTTAAAAATTATATCTTTATTATCCATAAATAGATACACTGAATGAGTAAGTAATGTGTTGGTGTCCCCAATTCCCCAAGTTCCCTCCTCCCTGTCCCCAGTCAGCTGGATATCCTCCTCCGTGGGCAGTCTGGCTCAGTCCATGGGGTAGGGGATTATGGATAGCCTAGCGCCAATATGGTTCCATCCCCCTTTGTATGTTGTTACCAAGGGGAGCAATGTCTCTGGGAATCCTCCCCCACCATGGCTCTTACAATCATTCTGCCCCCTCTTCCGCTCAGTTCCCTGAGTCCTGGTGGGTGAGTATTAAGGCTGCTTTAATATTGAGGTCTTAATGGTCTCTGTACTTCTGCTTTAGGTTGTGTTGAAATCGTTGGTGTCTGTCTCGTTGGCTTGTCCTGAGTTGACTGATTGGCTGTGGTTATAGGTCTCTTGCTTATCCCACCACTCTCTGCGGTGTTCCATGTGGATCCTCCATGGTAGGTCTTGGGTGGCGCATCTCTTGCCAGGATGTCAGCCATTGGCCTGCAGCTCGTTTGTAGGGTTGGAAAGGCCATGGCTCGCTCTCTCTCTCTCTCTCTCTCTCTCTCTCTCTCTCTCTCTCTCTCTCTCCTCTCTCTCTCTGCCTTCTAAAAAAAGAATATAAAATCATGTTTAACCTTATTAGTAATCAAATAAGTACAAGTTAACCAAAATCACATTATTTAAGTGTGAGAAACATAGAATTGTATCTGCTAATAGATTAAGTGAAAATTGGCATGACATTCTGAATAAAATTCTGGACTATGTATCATTTTTTAGTGTGCATATTCTTTTATGACTAGATCTTGAACCCAGGGCCTCAGACACTGCCACTGGACCACATTCCCAGCCCTAAATGTACTTATTCTTTTTAAATTTTAAATTAAATGTTTTAATTGATACATAAATATCTATAAATTATACACACATATATTATATAATGGTTAAATCAAGTTAAGTGTATCTGTCTCTTCACACATTTATTATTTCTTTTTCTTTTGTTTTTTGAGGTAGGGCCTCGCTCTAGCCCAGGCTGACCTGGAATTCACTATGTAGTCTCTGGGTGGCCTCGAACTCACGGCGATCCTCCTACCTCTGCCTCCCGAGTGCTGGGATTAAAGGCGTGCGCCACCACGTCCGGCTTACATTTATTATTTCTTTATGGCAAAAACTTTTAAAATGTTTTTGGAAGTGTACAGTACATTATTACTCTCTATCTGTGTCTTGTTCCTATCGGGAGCATGACAGAACTTCATACTTCTATCTGACTATAACTTAGCCACCATTTGCCAACAGTGTTTGTCTTAACATTCTATGATACCTTTATAGGAGGAATCTAGACTTAAATATAGACATGCCAGAGAAACAGAAAGGGAGCTGGGCGTGGTGGCACACGCCTTTAATCCCAGCACTCGGGAGGTAGAGGCAGGAGGATTGCCGTGAGTTCAAGGCCACCCTGGGATTACATAGTGAATTCCAGGTCAGCCTGGGCTACAGTGAGACCCTACCTCAAAAAACCAAAACGAACCAACCAAACAAACAAACAAAAAACAGAAAGGGGACTGTATTGAGGGGGAAAGCGTCTAAAGGAAGTAAAGGAGAGAGAGGAGAATATAACAGGGTAATGGGGAGCATCAAACTCCTCTCTCTCTCTCTCTCTCTCTCTCTCTCTGTCACTATAGAGAGAAGGAGAGGAATGCCAGAGGGAGGGAGAGGATGAAAGGTAGTGGGTAGTAGGGAGGCAAATGGGATACATATATAAAAATGTCATAATAAAATCCATTTTTTCTTTGTTTTTTAAAAAATTTATTTGCAAGCAGAGAAAGAGAGAGAGAGAGAGAGAGAGAGAGAGAGAGAGAGAGAGAGAGAGAAGAGAAGAGAATGAACATACCAGGTCCTCTAGCCACTGCAAATGAATTACAGATGCATGCGCCACTTTGTGCACCTGGCTTTACATGGGCACCAGGGGATCAAGCCTGGGTTATTAGGCTTTGCAGGCAAGCACCTTAACTGTTGAGCCATCTCTCCGGCCCCTTTTCTTTGATTTTGTTGAGGCATGGTCTCACTCTAGCCCAGGCTGACGTAGCACTCACTTTGTAGTCCCAAGATGGCCTGGAATTCACAGCAATCCTCCCACCTCTGCCTCCAGAGTGCTGAAATTAAAGGCACGTGTGCCACCACGCCCAGCAAAAATCCATTATTTTTTGTATAACGGATTAATTATACAAAATTTAATTAATTATACAAAAATTTAATTAATTTTTTTAAGAAACCCAATGTTTGTGTTTTGTAATTAGCTTATTTCATAAAGCGTAATGTCCTCAAGCTTCATCTGTGTTGAAATATGTCAGGATTTCTTGTCAATGTAAGCACAAATAATACTATCTTCATTTTCCAGATTTCATTGATCATTTATCTGCCGGTGGATACTTGTGAGTTTTTTCACAGCTTTGACAGGTTTTAGGTCCCAGAATCTGCTCCTGTTTTGGCTGCAGTTATTTAAGAGATGACCACCATTGAAAATGGGCCAGTGGTTCTGCATTGGGACGATAGGAGGGGTACTGAGTCTTTTGAAAGGACGCCTGAAGGAAGAATCCTGAAAGAGTTTCTTGCTCCTCAAAGCCAGCTTTATCCCATCTAGAAGAACAGATTTGGAGGTGATGCCCACCTGGTACTGATTTTGGAAGTAGGAATAGAGGCTCATGAAGCTACAAACGCCACCTGGAAGCTGCTTCAAAGATGTGAGACAGGGTTGAAGTCCCTGCATGGTGGCCATGAAATGAACTATAGGTTGCATTGGAGACCCAAGGATGTCGAGACTCCAGGACTATGGGATAGACACCAAAGGAAGCTACTGGCTTGGCAAGAAAGCAGCACAGCCAAAGGGGAAGAGTTGCTGAGACACCTTTGGAACCCAGAGGGTTTTGTCACAAGTCCTGGGTACCTACCATGAAGCTTTAGAATTTAATGTTTGCTCTCTGTTGATTTTCTTTCTTACACGGATCAAGTCTTTCCTTGCTATGCCTTCTTTTGCAGGAGGAATGTTGACTCCATGCCATTGTGTGTTGGAAGTATGTAACTTGTCTTTTGATTTTACAGGGCTCACAGTTAAAAGACTGTCTTGGGCTGGAGAGATGGCTCAGCGGTTAAGGCACTTGCCTCTGGTGCCTAAGGCCCCGGGGTTCAATTCCCCAGTACCCACATATGTCTCCTCTCTCTCTCTCTCTCTCTCTCTCTCTCTCTCTCTCTCTCTCTCTCTCTCTTTCTCTGTATTTTTCTGCTTGAAAGTGAATAAATAAAATATTTTTAAAAAGACTGTCTTTAGTCTCAGATGAGACTTTGGACTTTCAAACAGTATTAGGGCTGGTAGACTGTGGGGTCTTTTGAAGTTGGACTGAATGCATTTTGATTCATGAGATGACCCTGAGTTTATGGGGGACAGGGGCAGAATGTGGTGGTATGATTGCAAAATGTCCCCCATAGCCTCACGTGTTTCTGATTAAGCCTCATACTTAATCCCCCAGAGATGGAGCCTTGCTGGAGAAGGTGTGTGACTGCGTGTCCTGAAGTTCATTAGTCTAGCCCCATGGGCGCTCAGTTGAGCTCTCTCTTGCTGCTGTTCTCCCAAGCGACATGACAAGAAGTGATGCTCACTTGTTGGCACTACCGTGCTTGCCTGTCAAGATGGAACTTCCCCAGGAAACTGGGAGCCAAATAAACCCT